>JBAMJR010000124.1:2807500-3015000 GCA_038501785.1 Myoxocephalus aenaeus | reverse complement strand
ACCTGGTCCAGTTCACGGCCAATGCTTAACAGCACCCTCGATAATAATGTAATTACGTCTAAATCTAGCTGCTGTGAATATCTACAGGATTACAAATCCTAGGTGTTGAAGAAAATGAATAGAGATAAAAATTAAAGAGATTGCAAAGTGTTGCTGAGAAAATAAAATGAATAATGCAACATTAACATCAAGGCTTAGCGTAAAATACTAGAAGTAAGCAGATGAAAACAGAACCTGGCTGGATAAATAAATTAATGGTCGTGTCCGTCTGTATATTTGTTCGTGGGTGCAGGTGTGAATAATACAGCTTTGATCAGGGAGGCGTGGATGGTAATCTCTGGACACATTATTCAGAACCCCCTTGTCGGCGTGACGCCCAGCGGCTACCTTGACGACGGCCTGTTCGGCGATGGTGCTGGGCCTTCGCTGGCGAGCGTCGAGCCGTTGATCAACGGGGAAGCTGCAGCGATGGGCCTTGAGCCGCTCCACCAGCAGGTAGTAGATAGCAGCAAAGTGGTTGTAGCTTTTGTTCTGAAGAGACTGAAGGATGACGGACAACATGAATGGCGGCGTCTCTAATTGAAGCGATTACCAAACCACACCTTCCATTGTGCATTACTTAAATTAGACTTAAAATATGCTGAAAAACTACTTCAGTTCTTTCCCCGTGTGAAATTATTGCAGCAGCTAAAGAGCAGAGTATCGATAAGACATACAAGACACACAATGTATTAAAGAAAAGACAGAACATCAAATATACTACATATAAATTACAGCCTCCTTGTCACACTGGCAGAAATACTGTTTAATGAGTGGATATATTTTAATATATACTTTTTGCTGTATATTACAAAATAATTTGAGTAATTCAGTAATGAATTACAATGCAGGCAAAAATCAGGGGCACCCAACTACCAGTATATAATTAAGGTTAGTAGTTGTTGTGTAAACGTTTGTAGTACTGTTATCTGTGCACTTTATATATATTCTATTGTAAATGTAATAAGTTTCTATTTCTTGCACTGTGTTGATTGTTTAATGTATGCACCACCCACAAGACAAATTCCTCGTATGTGTAACATACCTGGCAAATAAATGGTTCTGATTCTGAAGTGGGATAAAATAGGCACCCGAACTACAAGAAGCGAAGATTTTACTTGAGGCTGGTCTACTTGTACTACATGAAGTACTTATGTACTTAATCAGGACCTTATTCCACACATTCTTATCCTTCTTAGATCTGTTATTATCTTGTTCCCTTGCACACTTTCACCATTCTGCTTGAATGCATATAGTAAAACCATTATCTTGGTCACAGTCAGAGGCTTTGACCTTTAAACCTCATCCCTTCACATCCCTGTTGAATAAATAAAGCCGGCTAAGTCCTCACCTCTATCGTCTTGTGCTGGTCGATACCGAGGCTGTGCATCAGGCGAAGGACCTGTTCGCTGTACTCTCCCACACCCGCCTCGCCCTCAGCGGACAGAGGCTGTTGGTACAGGACGGGCCTCGGTACGGGGGCGTACAGGGCCATCCACTTGTGCTCCTTGATCTGGACCACAGACAGACGCTTTGATGGGTCCAGTACCAACATCCTGCGGATCAGGTGCTCACAGTCTGCGAGGGGTGGGAGAGACCGATCATAGAGGATGTGAAAAGGTTTTCATAGCCTTTCTTGTTTTCGGATCACCACTTTTTGTAGAGGAAGAGGTTGTTTATGTTCGATAACGCTGAGCACTTCTTGTATATGATGAAGCAAATTGAGCCATAAAGCATTATGTCCTTAAAGTAGCCCAGGAGAAGTGGGGCAGAAATAACACTTCAGAGCTTAAAATCTGCTGAATTCTTCCCTCTGCCATCACTTCTGAGCAGCGCATCTGCACTTTAAAAAAAAACTTTCCTCCCTTCCTAATGAGAGCTCCTCACCTCTGGTTTGTGGCTAGATGAGTTTGACGTCAGACACAGCTGGGTTCTTAACAGGATTATAGTTCCCCTGGCTGTGCCTCTCTGGCCTGCCTGCACCCTACTGCCTGCACTGCATTCTTTACCCAACTACCTTGCTGTTAATAATGCAAAATAGGTGTGTATTGAAGTATTAAAAGGACATGCAGCTAGTGATCATTGCCTTAATCTAAACTACTTTTAAAAAAAAATAGAAATATGCATTTGAAATGAATTCTCTCTACTTTTGGGTTTTAATTCTGATTGAAAATTAAACTTGAGTATTTTATGTGCTTCAAGTGACTGAAGATGTTCTCTTTTTGAAAAACATTGTTTAATCATCATGTCGTCTTTAGATTAGTATACATTTGGACAATTATGGTCACAGCAATACACTTCACAGGTCAGTCCTTTATGGTCATTACCTTTTTTTAGATTTTAGAATTCACAAAGAGTTGTCTATATACACATTGGAAACCATCAGCAGGTCATCTTCCCTTATTGTCCTGCTCCATCAATGTCCACAGACATCCTGTCTGTCACAGAATAGAGCTGCACAAATTCAATAAGTTGTCAACTAATGAATGAATCTATTTTTGATAATTAAATCGTCTTGAGTAATTGTTTTGAGAGAAAAAAAGTCAGAATTCGCCTGATTTAATGAATATAAGAATATTTTCTGGTTTCTTTACCCCTTTGTGACAGTAATCTGTGTGTCTGAGTTTTGGGAAACACAGATTTATTAGATTTGAAAAAAAATTCTGACGTTTTATAGAGCAAACATTTAATTGTCAGATTAATCTTCAAAGAAAATACTTGTTGGTTGTAGTTCATAAGCCCCATGGGCATGGCTGCCAACAGAAACTCCCCGCTTCACATTCTTCCCAGCTGCCCTGCCGCTCTACTGACGTCAGCTACATCACCTTTTTTCTACCTCGTGCCTGGCAGTCCAGCCAACTAAATTCTATCCCCATTGTGTAGAAAACCAGTGTGTCCTTCAATGCACTTTCGCCCCATGCTGTGGCATTTTAGCAGATTGGGCAGCTGCTAAATTACAACATGCTTCAAATACAGTAAAGTACAATTAGTTTGACCCAGAAGTTACTCAGGCTCTGCCTGTTGCTACAACCATGTTTATAGCAACGGCTGAAGCTGAACACATTTTTCAAAGCCATTAACCACCAGGGGAGGTTGGACTATGTAAAAAGGTGCACTGCATAACCGTCTAGCCGGCTGGCCAGCTGAGTGATTGACACACTGTTCTTAGCCAGTGCATTACACCATCATGACTTAACCACAAAACCATCCCAGTTAACACTTGCAACGTCCCAGTGGTGTAGAGTTGCACCAAGTCCCACAGCACTCTGTTGCAAGAAGTTGGAGGGCAGAGAGCAGGTGCTGTGGCATGACTCTATTTCATTGACTTTATCGGAGACATGAGCTTAAAAATAAAGGACTATAACAATACATGAACAAATGTAACCATAATGCATGACTGAATATGAATATAACCCTAAATACTGATATCTATAAATTAAATGCAACACAAACTGCAATTCATAGCTTTCAAACATCTCATGATCTCATTATTCAATTCCATAACTCACAGATGGGGAGATTCTGAAAACAACCCTATTTTGTGATAGGGTTGTGATTGGCTTGATCTGCAACACAGGACCGAAAAAACTAAATGCCACAAGCAGCTGAGTGTGTTTTTATTTTCAAATAGGAGTCAAATGGAGCAGAATAAAGTAGCAGATAATAAAGTTCTTAATAAAAGAAGGCCATTTTATTAATTTAATTTATTTGGGATGTTTGAGAACATTATTAACCTTGGACTCAGGCGCTTGTCATTATTTTTAATTTCGACATTTTGTGGCCCAAATTATTCTCTCTCTTCACTCTTTTCTGTATGACTGGCTTCCAGGTCTGTGCAATATGCAGCAGCAGGGGAGACATGAGACACAATTGTTGTTGCTTAATCAGTAAGTTGCCAAAGCGTTTACAGAGTTATGTTCGAGTGAAAGTTCTCTGTGCAGTGCTAGGCTGTGCTGTGTACCACAGCGTTGGCCGGTGAGAGGATGAGATGGACTGTGTCTGGATAAAAACAAAAAAACTAAAATCAGCACACTCTGTTCTCCTTGTTCAGGGAACAGGGGCTGGACTGGGGGTGGGGAGGCGGGTTTGAGTGTCAATCTGGCCACGGAGATGACATTACATTCCTGCATTACCCCTACTTCTTAATTGTTTCAAGGTCCTGAGCAAATCTGTTCAACGCTCTCACCACACCCCCTGTGGAGAAAGTTCGACAGGCTTGCAGATGGATCACAGAGAAATAAGACAAGAAAGACAGACAGGAAGATGTATCACACACAGAGAGCTTGAGTCAGACAGACACAGACACACACAGACAGACAGGCGAGCTGCTGGAAGGCTTCACTGGATCTTCCATAGGTTACATAAACAGCTCCAGCTCTGGAGTGAGTCTGCTGCCAGCTAGCTAGCACAGCCGCTAACAGCAGGGCTGCTTTGAGACGGTTAGCCAACCTGACTCACTCTGCAGCCTGCGTGCGTGCACATACACAGTGACGCACATATACAGACATTACAGAGGGCAAAGACAGCGTCTTCTACTGTATCCCCTTCAAATGAGCGTGATGCTCTCACATTAATGAAATGGCCCCCTGACCAATTGCAGCGGACATTCATCAGCATGGTGACTCAAATGGGAAAGCGTGATCTATGTATCTGAGCAGCAGTCCCCATCACAGGAATTTCATTCGATTTTTGCCCCCATTAGAGTACATATACCGTGATAAACTCAAACAACCAGCCAAGTTGCAGTTTACATCCATCTCTGTCCAGACTCATAATATATGTACTATGTAGTAAAGACTTTGAAGGAGAAACACTTTGAAGTTATCACGATATGGATAGCTTTGTCACATGTTGTAACAACAATTACCTGAAGCTCAATATCAGTAAAACCAATGAGCTTGTGGTGGACTACCAGAGGAACAGGAGGCCTCCTGTCCTGGTTGTCTTCCAGGGAGAGGAAGTCAGGAGGTGTGAAAGTGTGGAGGCAGTAAGGAGGATCAGGGACAAAATCAAATCCATCTTGGATAACCCTTCTCACCCTCTGTACAATGAGCTGTGGCAGATTCACAACTTGTTGCAGAGAAGAGGATATGAGGAACAATATTAAAGCCTGAGAGTTGTTCCTCATCCCAGTCAAGGGTCTAAGGATAAGGGACGTTGTTTGTTGTACAGATTGTGAAGCCCCTTGAGGCACATTTGTGAAATAAATATATATATATATTTGGATATATAAATAAAATGTATTTGACTTAACTTTGTTCAGCTTTGTTCTTCTTGTTCTGCTACTAGTCTATAAGCGTATACGTTTAGAGTCCAATTCCCAATTTCAATTCTAAAACATGGATGCTTCACACATATCTTCAACTCAGCATCACAGAAGATCTATACAACAACCACAGTTTAAAAGTGGGCACCCAAGTTAAGTGCCACCCATTCAGGATCCAATCAAATGTTAAACATGTTTAGAATCTGTTCCCGAGTTAAGGAATTGACTAATGGATAGAAAAGGGTTTTTGCAGAACCTTATGTTATGACAGTTGACCTTTTGATATAAAATGATCACCTCATTGGTTTTTCTGAGTTGACATTTGTATGAAATAGTGTCATCATTTGCGTAGTGTGTTAGTTATGGCCAAAAAAAGGTTTTGCAATCAATTCATCCATAAGTCCAAGTTGATGTTTGTGCACGATATGATGAAATTCCCTTCAAGTGTGTTCCTGAGATATGGCGTTCACAAGAATAGAGTGACATATGGACAACCCATAAATATAATGCTGTTGCCGTCATAAAAAAACTGAAAGGCGTCTCACAAACACGTTGCAAGCGTGTATATTTCCAGGAATGTAAGGAGCGGAGGGGTGGGAGTTGCTGGGCATAATCATTCGTCTTATTTTGTGTTCAATATCCCAGGGAGTCTCTTCTTACCTTCAGTCATGAAGTAGGGAATGCGAAACCTTCCTTCTAGGACTCTTTGTCGAAGTACAGGCAGAGTGGGGCCATCGAAGGGCAACGCACCACACACCAGCACGTACAGCACCACCCCCATACTCTGTGAACGTGAGAAGATGCACACACAAAGAACAAGGTCAGGGCAGTAGATAAATCAATCAAGGGTGTCTGGATGGAAATAAGGTTATGAGATTATTTCATTCACAAACGTACATGCCACACACACAAATGCATAGTCGTTCAAACTCAAAGACACACAAACACATACAAATATGGTAAATGACTGCAATATACAGCAGACTACAAAGTGTGGTTGGGCAATCACCATTGTTAGATATATTATATAAAATACTATATAAGACAAAGTTAATTGCATCAGCTGATTTCCTGAGGCTTAGTAATGTAAATATTGTGTGTCATTTTATTTAGTAAAAAATGAATAAAATAATGAGTTACAATTGTCTACTTCATGTATTCACTCATCTTACCCAGATGTCTAGCTGTGGTCCCTCATACTGTTGGCCCTCAAACACCTCTGGAGCAGCGTACGGTGGGCTGCCGCACCATGTGGCGAGAGGCTCCCCAGGCTGGAAGAAGTTCCCAAATCCAAAATCTACACAGCGTAAAACAGCAGGGAGGCGGTGGGGAGGTTGGGAGGAAAGGTAAGATACACGTTTAAGTTTGTTAAACTGTAAAGTCCTTGTACAGGCCCTTTACTGCAACAAAAGGCAACCTGTAACTGTAAGTATTCACTGCGACTGTAAAAAGGAAGAGGTTCGGCACATTGTGACTACGTCCAGTGCAGCTGCGGTGATTGATGTGGTGAACTGCAAAAATAAAACGTCCAGAAACGAGGTGGGTCATGCCTTGTGACTGAGTTGTTCATTATGGAGTATGCATGTTTTGCATAATGTAATCCACATATTTGTAGGCTGTGGAAACGGTTCTTGTATGAGATAACCTCCCCAGGAGACTGACATGAGGTCATCAATGCTGTGCCATGATTGGACTAAAACTCAGATGAAGAGAGAAGTCTGACTTGAATTAGAACAAATACACAAAAAAAGGGTGAGAAGTTAATTTATGCCTTTCATTCAAATCGAACTAAGAGCTGCAGTAATATCTGCCAAATTACACTGAGCCAACTTACGTCCCTGCAATTACTCAGACAATTTTTTGTTTTAGTATGTATCATTCTCCCTCCTTCTCATCCCAACTCCCCCTTTCTCAAACCCTCTTGAGTAAACAATCCTTCACCCCCACTCCTCTCTCTGCTTACTTCTGGTGCTGGAATACATACATACACACATACAAATCCTTAATATTTGCTTGTTGTAGCTTCTAAAGAAGGAGGATGTGTTGAGTTTTCTCTGCATCATGATAATTGTAAATGGAATATTTTCCATTTCTGACATTTTCTAGCCTAAATGATAAACTGATGAGTAAAAAAAGTGAATCAACAGATCAAGGATAAGGAAAATATTCCCATGCTTGATTTGTTCATTATTAGTGGGACATTGTGATGATGTCATGGCACCCGACAGCTACAGGAGCAGACAATCAGGCACTTAACCCTCCATCCCCACATCCCTCCATAGTTCGAAACAGTTGCATAAACATTTGTTCTATTATTGCAAAACAAATAAATAAACACTGGTAATAAAAAACAAGATCTGGCTTACATAATGGGGCTGAAGGGGATGTGTGGAGACACACACACACACACACACACACACACACACACACACACACACACACACACACACACACACACACACACACACACACACACACACACACAGTGTGTGAGAGCAAGTGTATATAACCAATTAGTTTCCTATCATTTGTGCTACCGATCATGATGCTTCACAATTTACAAGGAAAAATCGACACACACAGCTAGCAACTGCACATCATGGTCATTTTGGAGTCTGCAGTTGAATTGCACTTTGTTACACAGAGTTTGTTATTTAGTAGTCTAACCTCATTGACATAAATGGGGTGGATCAAATAGTAGAAACACACGTCAGTTAATGCAATACAGAAAAAAGGTGCAGGGAATTCGCCTTCACTGGAAAATACATTTCGGAATTAGGTTTGAGAGATTTGTGCAAACTGAAAAGGCAGGTCTGAAACTGTATGTGAGCGCATGTATTCAATCGATTCAATTACTGCAGTGCAGTTGGCGGCAGGTGTGGTTGACATAAAGTGGAGGGTAAAGCGGCGCGTCACAGTGGGGTTTGTTACAAGTATGTTTACTGTCTGATACTGCTGTGAAGGTGAGATGTGAGATGCAGGCAGAGCAGTGCAGTAGGTTTAGCGTCAGAAGCTGTGACCCATTTCATGGAGCTGAATACTGAGCAGACTGGTTGACGTCAAAGGCTTCGGCACGCTGCAGGCGACTAACTGCACACATAGCTCAACAGGAAGGGTGGGGTGAGGGAGCGTTTTGGTGTGTGTGTGCGTGCGTGCGTGTGTGCGTGCGTGTGTGTGTGCGTGTGTGTGTGCGTGTGCGTGTGTCGCATACAAAAGTATTATCATACTATTAGCCTAAACATGTCACACTCCAGCAAACGGCTTATGAACCTGTGTGGATATGACAAGTGTGTGAGTGATTTCACCATGCCGCAGTAAGAGAACACTATCCAGCAGTCACTAATGTTCTTGTGTCATTTCCAATAAGGTATGAGCATTGATATAGTTATGGGTGCAGCTCAGGATGTGCTGCTCTGGGATTACTCTCATCATGCCATCCCGTATCTTCTCACACTTGTCTTTTTCCACATATGCATCAGGTTCCCAAAATCTCAGCTCTTATGAAGGAGGGCTTTTTGACTGATGTAACTTGTGAAAAAGAATTCGCAAATTTTTTCTTTTACAAGTTAATTTAATCTGTAAGCAATTAAACACTCAGTTTTTGACAATAAAACCTTACTTGGTGTCTGTTATGCACTTTACATTGGTGGCTAAAGCTCGCAAACTTTAGATGGATATTCCTGTAGAACAAATGTTACCAAGTTACTTTGCTAACTAGAGGACTCTTCTCTTTTTGCTTCTTTTACATTTAAATTTACCATTATCACATCGTTGTCACATGAGCCCATGGTGAATTTTCTTTCTTTTTCTGTATACTTCTAGAGTAATCAAATGTGTAGATATTTGGTTATAATGCCTGCAGGAAGTGTGCAATACTGTATCTTATATGTAATCTATGATTGTATTTTACCACTTTGTAACATTCATTAGAGAGCGCTTATAGAAAGATAGGGATGAAGACTTAAAAGGACAACCTATATTCCCCCCCCCCCGAGTGGTTTCCATTTGTTTGTATTACTATATAATTCAATGACTATACAAAAAGTAATTAGAAACTGTTTCTTAAACAGGTGTCCTTGATCTGGAGATTGTTTATACTTTCTACATCATTTAATTGAGCATGAAACACCTTTAAGGTTTGGTGCATTTCCAATGACATCACTCTGTGGATGGTTTCAACTTGAGAAATAATTAATGAACCTATTATAAATGCTGCTAACAATTTGGTGGTGTGAGAATGTATGACATAAGGGATGTTGTTTGCAAAAGTGGTTATCCTAAATACTTTTTGCGTTGTTTATTCTTTTTCTTTATTCATTTTTACCATAGAGACACAACAAATATATAGTTTTCTTCTAAGCCACAAAGACATTCTCCACTCCTCTTCTCTTCTGATCCAGCAACTCTTATTTTTTTATTTCTCCTCCTGTCTTTCCATCCCCATCAATCTGTCAACTCAAACGTAATGGGGCTGTTTGAAGTGAAAACATGAAGGGCACCTGCCGCTGCCATTTCCCCTCTCCTCTGCAGCCACCATGAGCATGACCTTCCTTTGACTGGCTGCCTGGTTAAGCCCCATGCAGACTGACCAGAGCTGGCCTTTAGAAAGCAGGAGGACATCACTGTACTGCAGGAAAAACCCAGAAGCACAGGTGCTCTGTCTGGACACGCATATGCAGACGAGTGCTGAAGCGTTTAGTTGATTAGTCAAGATACCGAAAACTATTCAAAACATTTTATTAGTTAATTAACCGTTCAAGTTAAAAAATGTGAGGTTTGATGCTTTTACATAATAAGTAAATGTTAATTATCATTTCTAAATCACGTTTTATAAAAAAAAAAAAAACATAAAAAAAAGTTTCAATCCATATTTGTTGGCATTTAACCTTTCAAAAATAAATATTTTCACTGCGGTCAAAAAAAACTGTTTGCTCTCCCGCTTACACCTCCTGTGATAACTGGGTAGTCATGCAGCAATCTAACAGCACCATACATAATATTTGTCAAATCTAATAACCTTTTATTTTTCTGGGTGGTGGCTTTATAATCTATGAAGATATTTGAAGCTTCCTTTGAAAATGTCAATGGAGACTTTAAAATAAATAATATATCTTAACACACACATTAATTGAGGAGGAGGAAATGGAAATACTGTTGTCTAATAAAGCCTTTTTTAATGAATGTGGTTGTAATATGAGATGCATTTAGTTAAAATGTGTGTGTTTATTAAAACAAATTCAGGTTAGAAAATATTGATGAATCCAAGATTTGTGAGTATAAATGTTCATACCCCAGTTTAAGCACAGATAACTTTATAAACATGTGCACTATAAAGCATTAAGGTCTAAAATAATCAACCGATTAATTGATAATAAAAAAAATAATCATCAGACGCAGCTCTAGATGCAAATTAGCCCCCACATAAAACACAAAACAAGCAACATTATTGACCTTTCTTTCCCAAAAGGTGAATGGATGATCTTAACTGACATCAATGTTACTGATGCAGTAAGGAAGGAGGACCGTCTGTCTTGTGTACGGCACAGACCTAAATTTCATGTCCCTGTTACCGAACTAGTCAGAGCTTGTTGTGGGTAAGAGAAGTACAGAATGCTGCTGATGTCCTCCCCAGAGACGTTTTCTCTAATCACAAGCCAGGTAATGTTTTGTTCATTGTTTTCCTGCTCCAAATCTAATCTGCCGTCCGGACAATCGGCTGTGAGTCAGACATGTTTATGAAAATTACTGCTGTGGTAATAACAGCTCCAGGTTAACATCTTGGACTCTTCTGAGAAACAGTGGACAGGATGCAGGTGAAGCACTCAGTTCTAATTTGTTCTTTATTTGATTTGACCTTTTCAAACAAAGAAAAGACACTGGCCATGACTTGTATGAGGGTTAACTATGACGCTCATCTGTCATTTTACCCCCATTAAGTAACATTCATCATACCAATAAACAATGATTTGAATCTCTATTTGGAGTCCATGCCATTAAGGCCATTTTCGCTGTAGCACACATTCCTACTCAGTGTGTCTGGTACCTTTTCACACCTGTATTTGTAGCCTTCCTCGTGTGATCAGCTCATCTTAGATGGATTTTAGTATCAGCTCCGACTAAAGCCTGAGATAAACCTCAGCCTCTTTCAGAGCATTGTCACAGCTGCAGCCCTGCCACCCTGCTATGCACCGCTCCTCCTCATCATTCTCCCTTCATCCTCTCACCCGTTACCTTGTCTCCAAAGTAGCCAATCCAATGAATCACTTCCTCTCCTCCTCCAATTAAACCCAAACTCATCCCCCGACTCCCTCCCAGCCTCCCCCAGCGGTAGGGTGGCATTCTCACGAGCTAGTTCTAAATGCCAGTTGCTTAATAAACTCACTTTGAAGCTTGCACTACAGACCTTCAGCTTAGTCTCGACTCTCTACCTCTTGGGTCTCCTCCTCTTTTTGTCCACTATCGTAAATGTTTCCTTCTCAAAATTAAAGTGATGGGTAATTTGGGAGGGATGTTTGATCTCCTCTGATCATTAGTTTGAAAAGGAGGCACACGCCTTTGGATTCTTGTTCAGATTGTAAGACGTCTGTCCTGGCATCTTGCAGCTAACAGCTATCTCACAAGCAACCTCCGACCACTTCTCAACACTGTGCAAATGGACTGGGCAGGTAGTTAAGACATTTCTGAGCTACGCCAGCACTGAGATCATGGCAGGCAATAGATCAAAACATAATGATTCGATGCCGACATCTTGCATTTATCATCCATCAATGAGTTCATGGGTTCTCCTGCACAAAGTTGGTACGGTACCTGCAATCTTGATATTCATGTGGCCATCCAGCAGCAGATTCTCCGCCTTCAGGTCCCTGTGGACAATGTTGCGGTTGTGACAATACTCCACCGCAGACAGGATCTGCCAGAACTTCCTCCTGGCTTCGAGCTCACTGAGACGGCCATGCTTTGCCAGGTAGTCTGTAGCCAAAGAGAGCAACAAAGATGGTGGAGAGCGGTGACGTTAGAAGTATATGCAAGTCATATTATAGATTGACTACATTGAGCATTCTGGACTTTTCAAATATGGTAGTATAGTGTAATGGAAACCACTGCATTCTTTTCAGGTGTTCTTTTCAAAGTGTTGGTTGGTGGTTGCGTTGAAAGGATAATTTACTTTTGATGAGGTGCAGGCCTGGTGCCAATAACAGTTTACAGCTGTCCTACATTACAGCATGCTTTGTAAAGGGATTCAGTGCACAATGTAATTTATCTTAAGAAACCCTGTGTGTGTGTGTGTGTGTGTGTGTGTGTGTGTGTGTGTGTGTGTGTGTGTGTGTGTGTGTGTGTGTGTGTGTGTGTGTGTGTGCACACACACACACATACATAGCCAGGAGAGGGGAGGACAAGAGTTCTGAGAACTGGTCTTCTGCAACATTTTGTCCAAATTAATACAAGTTCAAACAGGGTGTGAGATGGGGGGTTAGTGGGAGGTAGTCAGTGTAAGATTGCAGTGTGCACATAGACATACCGACGCACTTGACAATTAGTGGGAAAATAGACACCAAAAAGACACCAGTCTGAATTGTAACCTGGATTCTCACCCAATGAGAAACAACGAAATCTGATCCATCTGCTCAGCACGAGCTGTGTATGGAGCATTGACAGTTTTTGGTTGTTCAGAAAGACGCATTAAACCAAAGTTGATGCCGTCTCCAGGGGGTTAAGTCATACATTTTACTGTGTTCTTTCGCCAAGCATCCAGATTCCTGACCTTTCTCTCATAGTCTGCTCTACCACACCAGCCTTACTGTTTTTTATAACCTTTCACACTCAGCTTTCACTTATTTTTGACAGGTTATGACTTTTTGCAGCCCTGTGAACTTTGGGATGTGTGGTGCTTGTTGCTGTCGGCAGGGTTCCTCTTCACACCGCTCTGTCCAGATAGCTTGCTAACTCTTCAATTCACACTCTGTGGCAAACAAGATAGGACACTCTGTGTTGGCTTTCCTTCCAGCTGGCATGCATACAGACCACCGACCAAACCTGGCGACAATGCACAACAACCACAACAAACCGAGCCAACACAACTTTATATACGAGCAAACAGAATGTGCAAAATATAAGGAACACAATTATCTACAGACCTACAAGGTCAATCTCTTAAAAGAGCATTGTTTTGTAATCACAAAGCTGAAAGAAACTTGCAGCTTAGTTTGCTTGAGATAATAACAAACAAAAAAACTTTTTGCCTCGTCTTTGCATTTGTTAGAAATATCATAAATATTTTCCTCTTTTTTTTTGACACATTGTTTTTGCTTTGATTTCCCTGGTGCATTTATGTAAAGATAAGCTTGCCGGCAGAATTTCTAAACTAGGCCTCCGTCAAGATGCACAGAGAAGTCACACTAAGCTAATTTCACAGTCCATTAACATCAAAAACATTCTGCCATCCACTAAACATGAGATATTTAAAGTAGAGCAACATATTTCCTAAGGCCAGCGACATGCATCACGTTGTAAACACTTCATCTTAACAACTCTATAATGTCTCAACTTAGGGTTGACTAAAAGGTCATCTGCGTGTTAGACTGTACAATAAAAATGAGGCCATAAGCTGCACCATTAAGTTTGATCTAAGGAAGATGATGCTGTTCTGACGTCAACAACGCGGTTGATGAATAGCTAACATCTGACGGAGGGAGAAAACCTGATTAGATAGTGGCTGGCAAATTCCACAGAGGAGACCATTCAGTGATCAGGACAGCTTTCATGCAATGCTGCTAATCAAAAAACTCACTGGGGAAGGGAATGTGTCGAGGAGCTCCAAGTATGCACCTGTGAGGTGAACAGGACTCTAAAGTAATAACGGTTCTGGGATCAAACCTTTCCTTTTCTTGGTCTCAGTATGATTCACCCAAAGCACTTGTCGTACAGTCAAATGAGTTCAATTCCAGCATAGCTCGATCACATTCTGACCCAAAAATGTAAACACTTGAATGTGCAGTTATTTTCTTATGCACATAATCCTGCCTGACTGACTAAACACTGAAACGTTCAACAAACCAAATGCTGCACGTCACACCTAAACTTAATTCTGTATGAACAGCAGCACTGTGTTGCGACAGCTTGTTCTACAGTAGCACTTGAAAAAACAAGCCATTACTGTCTAAGCAATGAAAACTGCACAGCGCGACACACGCACACGCACACGCACACACACACACTCTAGTGGAGGGATGAGTAATCCACTGATACAATGTTGGCTAGGGCAAGGACCTCAGCGCAGACAGGCATGCAGAGCAGCATTCTGGGAAAGCGAGCAGAACAAGTATGAATCATCGGGGTATTAGGAAACAGCTCAACATCCACTGTGTTCCACTTCTGAGAGCTCGGTGATGACTGAAGTCTCTCAACAGCTGCTCAGGTTTGGAGGGGTCAAACATCATGGGTACAAACTGGCTTGTTGGCCAGACCTCTGGCTGGACTTCAGATAACACCGTCGGTGCGTGTTCGAGAGGACAAGGGGCAAACACACACACAGTTTCCAAATCAGTAACTGATACCCACACCACTTAAAAACAGCAGTCATATTAAAGTCACGTCTATGGTAGATGTTGGTGGAGATTTAATACCGACACTTTTGAGGGTTAAATTAGGCTGGGGCCAGCGAGGGGTGAACACTGCTATTCATCCAAGTTACATCCTGCCACGGATCAGCTGCAGCTTGTGACAGTTTTCTCTTCCATGGACAAGTATTCATTCAAGAGATACTCAAATACAACAAATCGTGTTTGCCTAAAACTCATGGGTTATTTTGCCTCAAACACAGCATTATTGTGTGAAGATCCCTTTCCGTCTCCACCTGTCCTGTCTTCTGGATTTTCCACTTCACCGTGCACGGACGCAGTCATCATGGTCGTCCCCAAACTTGGATTATCTGGTGTCGGGATAAACATTTATTTTCGTAGTGTGGACTTTTACCTTGTTCATGCTACTTTAACTAAGACGCTAGCATGTCCAGTTGAGCTTGTGTGTTTTAGCTACTGCTAGCTGTCAAGGTAAATCATTAGCTAGCACGGTTACCAATGTATCAGGGGAACGCTGGTTGTAAGGTTAAGGATGTTGTGTAACTCCCTTGCACAGGCACTTGTGGTTTTACCATATCGGGCAAGGACCTTCTGTATTGCATGTATGTAAAGCATGTCCAGCCGTCACTTGCAGACACCAATCCTGTTGCAGCCTCAAAAACTCAAGGTATGCGCCCAGCAACTCCATCAGTGGGGAACCCTATTGAGGTAGATCTGGACGAGAGGGCAGCAACCAGGTTGACTATCAACTGGCCACATCACAAGATGACAAGTGCAGCTTGTTTGAGAGTCATGAGTCACTACTATTTCATGTTTGTGATGCTTCCAACAAGATTTGCTGGACAAAAAAAGGTAAGGGTTTCCACTATTACGGTTAATTTTGCTGCGATTTCAGTCCGCCATGTGGACTTTGGCAATGCACCAGTTGGTAAACACTCTCTCATAATGAGGTTTACAAAGGATGCCCTCCGACTGCAGCCTGCATGTAAACCTTAAGTTCTCCTTTGGGGTCATTGTCTTGGAGGAACTCAAAGTTTGTCTTTTGAGTCCCTGACTTAAAGCTGCTTTCTCTTAAAACTATCCTGTTGCTGGCATTGACATCAGCCAAGTGGATTAGTGAATGCGATGCTTTGTCTGTGTATGAATCCCGCTTGCAATTTCGCCTGACTATGGAAGGGTGATGCTACGCTTTAACTGGCAGTTAGTACGTTTTCTTATAGCTGTCCCACACTGGGAGGAGCTTGCGTTTTACCCTCCTGCCTTTTGCCAAAGTGAGCGATAGGAGGCTTACTTATCTATTATCTTATCTATTTGCATCTATTCTCTTCGAATCTTGGGCCTCTTTTCAGAGAGGAAAGCCTCCATCTCACCTGCGTCTGTCACACTGGGTAGTGGAGGCTATCATTTTGGCTTATGCAAGTTTTTTAATAATTTGCATTTCGGGGTTAACAATTTGCACTTATTTGATGTTTAAGGGTTGTGCGGAAAAAATGTAAATGACCCGTCACATAAATGTATCAAACAAACATATTGTAATTTAGTTGGAGAGATGCTGACATTTCAACTGTGCATATTTTTTTCTCTGTGAAAAAAGGGCAATCAGGTTATGTAATAATCTCATCATGTCTTTTGTGGGTGCGGTAGTAAAACAGAGAGCCCAATGTGAATAAGAGTCACAAGAGTAACTATTGAGATCATAGATGTCATCCTCTCAACTGTAGTTGACAACTATATAAGTCTGGCCTTAGTCTTAACAAGTCTTAACAACCAAGTCTGGTCTTAGTCTTAACAACCAACTTATTTTTCAGATGGCGGTCCCTGTGGCAAAATCTTATCAAATGGGTGTCTGTGACCCAATGTGTATCAAATCAGCGGTCCTTGGCATGAAAAAGACAGAAAACCACTGATGTAGATTACCTTTCCCTGGTTAGCTTTCCAATATTGTATGAGTAATGCCAACGGAGCAATAACATTTTTTCAACTCTTTGGCTTTTTTTTTTTTTTTTTTTTTTTAAATACAATATGAGGTCAATGTAGAAGACAACCCGGAGCCAGCAGAGTAACCAGGGTGGTGGTAAATAAATATTAACAAATAATTAAAATGGCATGTTACGACAACATTTCAGGTTGTCTATAGCTCTGTTTACCTATTAACTTTAGTTGACCTATTATACTATAGGACTGATGCTTTGTGCAGACATCTAATCATTTGAATCTTGCATTTTTTCCTTCAGCAGGTGAATCCTTGAGAGGTGGGTGCCATGTAAGATACATGTCACTCCACTGAAAAAATGTTTTGTAGATATTAAAGAGGGGTGGGGATCTTCTCCCTTAAATCACCAAAAATGAAGATATCAACTTTATCTAATGAGACTTGCCGAGTCATGGATACATTTATTCTGGTCATCAAAGTCAAACCAGCCACACCTTGGCGGCTGACCGATAAACGTACCCAGTAAATATGATGGATAGTTTATGGTGAAGTAGAAGCTGACAGCCTAAGTAAATAAGAATGCGTGTCAAGAAACAGCTCGAGTATTTCTTTGAAGTCAACAGTCTCCCCGTCTCATTCCATTTCCATCAGTCAGACAAGATATCTGCATGAGTGACTCTACTCACAGCCAGCTATAATACTCCCCTCTCCCCAGCAGTGCTTTCTTAAATATGCATGCCCTACATTTCCCCACCACCTTCCAAATTCAAATGGATGTCCCCTGCTCTCGCCTCTATTCTCTTCTGCCTTCTCTCCCCTCTTGAGTCTCTGCAACTCCGATGTATTTGTGGTTGACCCAATTTCCAGGTCTGATCCATACTGCGGTGTTGAGGCAGACTGGAGTGGTAGACTGACTGACAGATAGATAGACAGACACAAAGGCACATCAACAAGCTGGCATGGATGCCTGTGCTGTGCCCACCCACCCCTCTGCGAAAATGAACGAGTCACTCTCCGCCTCCTTGTGCCAAATCCAGCTCCGCTTCTTTGTCTTTACGGCTGCAGACGCGCGCACACACACACACACACACACACACACACACACACACACACACACACACACACACACACACACACACACACACACACACACACAGGTCTGAAGAGAGAATCGGAGGCTCATCCATTGTCTCACTGAAACAGGGCGGGCTGCTGAGCATCCATAACAACGTCACATCTTCCACTATTTGTAACCTTTGGCCAGGAGCAGACTGGAGAAAATTCATCATGTCAGAAAAGCATAGGCAACTCTCTGGAGTGCGTTAGTGGAGGAGGAGGCTGGAGATCTGGCTTGGCAGCTTATCCATTTTCTCCGAGTGCAACATGACGGAAAGACTTGATCAATCTCCAGAAAGCGTATTTAGAAATCAGAAATGATTGTTAAATTTGTGAGATTGAATACTGTAATACTAGTCTAGTGCTGCAGCTAACAGTCGCGGTCCGACTGGCTAAGACAAAGCTGCTACTGCTGCACCAGATGATGACATAAATGTCTTACATAACTGCATTACATTGTGCAATCAGGGCAGTAGAGTCTGAGGAATCAGGACACAATGGTTTTATCATACGGTGAGATGATCCAAGAAAAAAAAAAAAAGAAAATCTATGGATTATGGAAAATGAGGTTGACCAATCATGATTGGTTATTTTAAGGAATAGTTTGACATTTTCGGAAATGCACAAAGTCACGTTTTTGCCAAAAGTTAAAGGACGAGATCAATAAAGCTCTCATACATATCTGTTAACTATAAAGCCACAGCCATGGAACAGTTGGCTTAGTTCAGCCAAAAGACTTGAAACGGGTGGAACCAGCTAGCATAGACCTGTTCAAAAGTTGAAAAGATCTGCCTACCAGCAACTCTAAAGCTCATTAAGTAGAACGTTTGTAGCATATCTCATTTCTCCTGTGAACAGAGTCAGACTATCCGTTTCCCCCCGCTTCCAGTCTTTCTGCCGAGCTATGCTAGCGTTTCCCGGATGTAGCTTAATATTTATTAGACAATTGTTGCGCACTTGGACATAGGAGGTCCAGGTGTGCATGGTTTTGTATGAATTTCTTTAATCAACAGCACTGAAAGTACCCGAACACACTGAAAAGTACAGAAACATACTCTGATCAGCTCCACACTACAGGATATTCAAGTCCAATACTGAATCAAATGTTTTCTTATACATATATACATACATACATACATACATACATACATATCAGCGTATTTTATTACTCCATTTCCATCCATCCATTTTCGGCCGCTTATCCGGGGTCGGGTCGCGGTGGCAGCAGGTTCAGCAGACCGACCCAGGCTTCCCTCTCACTCGCAACACTTTCCAGCTCATCCTGGGGGATCCCGAGGCGTTCCAAGGCCAGCCGGGAGATATAATCCCTCCAGCGTGTCCTCGGTTTTCCCCGGGGTCTCCTACCAGTTGGATGTGCCTGGAAAACCTCTAATGGGAGGCGTTCAGGAGGCATCCTGACTAGATGCCCGAACCACCTCAGCTGACTCCTTTCGACACGAAGGAGCAGCGACTCGACTCCAAGCTCCCTCCTGATGTCCGAGCTCCTTACCCTATCTCTAAGGCTGAGCCCGGCCACCCTGCGGAGGAAGCTTATTTCGGCCGCTTGTATCCAAGACCTCGTTCTTTCGGTCACGACCCAGAGTTCGTGACCATAGGTGAGGGTTGGAACGTAGACCGACCAGTAAATGGCCAAGACGGACCGGTACAGCGCCTGTTTTACTGCTGCAGTCGCACCGATCCGCCTATCGATCTCACGCTCCACCTTACCCTCACTCATGAACAAGACCCCGAGATACTTGAACTCCTTCGCTTGGGGTAGGCAGTTTGTCCCCACCTGGAGGGAGCAGTCCACCGGTTTCCGGCAGAGCACCATGGCCTCAGATTTGGAGGTGCTAACTCTCATCCCTGCCGCTTCACACTCAGCTGCAAAATGCCCCAGTGAATGATGGAGGTCACGGTCCGAGAAGGCAAACAGGACCACATCATCTGCGAACAGCATAGAAGCGATCCCGAGATCCTGAACCGGATCTTCACCGCCCCCTGGCTGCGCCTAGATATCCTGTCCATGAAAGTCACGAACAGGACCGGTGATAAAGGGAAGCCTTGGCGGAGACCAACACCCACCGGGAACGTGTCTGACTTACTACCGAGGATACGAACACAGCTCCTACTGCAGGCGTACAGAGACCGGATGGCCCGTGCCAACGGGTCCGGCACCCCATACTCCCGCAGCACCCCCCACAACACCCCCCGAGGGACCCGGTCGAAAGCCTTCTCCAAGTCTAGAAAGCTGTAGACTGGTTGGGCGAACTCCCAGGACCCCTCCAGTAGTCTCGCGAGGGTAAAGAGCTGGTCCACTGTTCCACGGTCGGGACGGAATCCACACTGTTCGTCTTGAATCGGAGGTTCGACAAGTGGTCGGAGCCTCCTTTCCAGCACCCTGGCATAAGCTTTTCCTGGGAGGCTGAGCAGTGTGATACCACGATAGTTCGAGCACACTCTCCAGTCCCCCTTCTTGAAGATGGGAACCACCACCCCAGTCTGCCAGTCCATGGGCACTGTTCCCGACCCCCATGCGACACTGCAAAGGCGTGTCAGCCAAGACAGCCCAACAATGTCCTGCACCTTCAGCATCTCAGGGCGGATCTCATCCACCCCCGGCGCCTTGCCACCAAGGAGCTTTTTGACTACCTTAGTGACCTCTGCCAGGGATATGGGTGCAACCACCCCAAGGACTTCAGGCGCTGCCCCCTCTCCAGGGGACGTTCCTCAAAGTGCTCTTTCCACCGCCCGACGATGTCCACAGTCCGGATCAGCAGTTCCCCCCCCGCGCTGAGAACAGCCTGGGGTAGGCCCTGCTTTCCCTTCCTGAGCCGCCGAATGGTTTGCCAGAACCTCCTTGAGGCCAACCGAAAGTCCTTCTCCATGGCCTCCCCGAACTCCTCCCATGCCCGAGTTTTAGCATCCGTGACAACCACAGCTGCAGCCCTTCTGGCCTGCTGGTACCCGTCAGCTGCTTCAGGAGACCCCTGGGCCAACCAGGCCCGAAAGGCCTCCTTCTTCAGCTTGACGGCTTCCCTCACCCCCGGTGTCCACCACCGGGTTCTCAGGTTGCCACCACGACAGGCACCGATGACCTTCTGACCACAGTTCCTAGCGGCCGCATCCACAATAGAGGCTTTGAACATGGTCCACTCGGATTCCGCGCCTCTCACCCTGGGCAACTCCAGAAAAGGACAAAGTCCAACCCTTCTCCAGGAGCCTGGTTCCAGAGCCCGTGCTGTGCGTGGAGGTGAGCCCAACTATATCTAGCTGATACCGCTCCACCTCCTGCACCTCGGCTCTTTCCCCGCTAGCGAGGTGACGTTCCACGTCCCTAGAGCTAGTCTATGTTGCCGGCGATCGGCTCGCCCAGGTCTCCTGCCTGGCCCGCCGCCCGGACTGCATAGCACCCGACCCCGATGCTTCCCCCTGCGGGTGGTGAGTCCACAGGGTTGCTGGTCCATGATCTTTTTTCGGGCTGAGCCCGACCGGGCCCCATGGGCGAAAGCCCGGCCACCAGACGCTCGCCGACGAGCTCCCCTCCCGGGTCTGGCTCCGGGAAGGTGCCCCGGTTCCCCTTGTCCGGGCGAGGTTGCTTCAATCCGTGGGCCGTAAATCATCAGGGTTTTTTGATTTTATTACTCTAACAACTTCATTCACACTGGCGTCATTCTACACATTCACACAACTGTCATTCTCACAGGCTACTGGTGGTTATTATGGTGTTTCCGGTCGCTAGCTAGCTAAGCTAAGTGATTCATTATATTCAGTGTTTCCCCCACCGTTAGAATAGGGGGGCGGGGCGCCCCCCTGAAGAAACCCCCCGCCCCCCCTGTAATTTTCTCGATAGCGCCAGATCACAAGTCATCATTTAAGTTTCTCTTTCATATAGAACAGGTCTACACCTTGTTCTGTTATTAAACAAACTAAACGGCCGTATTTTATTGATCTTATCCACACACAGCTTGTCATTTCTGTCTCTACATGGTCGCGTTAAGACTTCTCCTTTGCTCTGCGTCGCGCACAGCGGAGTTCCGCCCTGATGCGCACACACACGTGCGCGCGCACACACAGCAGCGGACAGAGAGCGTCGAAAAATATGTCGCGTGAAAAGCAGACCTATATATGCATTTTAAACGCTCCCACAGTGAAGATGGCAACAGCAGCTCTCATGTGAGGAGCACCGGAGCAACTCTCCTGAACCCGGAGCAGCTCTCCTGGTCCAGGTGAAACGAGCCAAAGTGCTCGTGTCTTGTACCAACAATGAGCTGCTGGCTTCACATATTACAAAAGTACAAAGTACACGGACATAAAACTAAGTCATTAATAAATACATGGAGAAAAGCCTGTACTTTCGGGTAAATGTTTACGTTACGCCGTTAACAGATTACGTTTGCACATGCGCATAGCAACTCGCCGACTTTTGGCTCTTTGCCAGAAGTCTCCGTGACGTCCTTTCTGCTGCTGCGTCTCTCAAAACAGAAAACAGATCTCAGATCAACGTTGAGCATGAATTGTATCAAATCTACAACCCCGTTTATAAAGATGTGTAGAGGCTCACTGCTCCACTAATACTGATGCAACTTGATGCTCACATCTCTGCACTCATTCTGTTTTGTTTGGCAAAAAAAAAATAGCTTATTGTTTTCCACAATGAGCTATTTAGTAGTAACTAAATATTAGTTATTTGTTGCACAGATATAACTTTATTTTCATTGTTCTAAGTGATTGCAATTTAAAAATAAAAAATTGTCTGATGGAGCAATCTGATTTACTTGAAAGTGATTGCAATTTTCTTTATTCTGTTATTTATAAAAGCACAGATGAAGTCACAAAATGAAGTTATTTACAGAAAAAGTTTGAGAACCACTACTTTAAGTGTTTGTGTTGGTGTCGTCGCCGTCGCCCCCGCGCCGCCGCCCCCCCCGAACCTGTAAACCTAGGGGAAACACTGATATTCCAGACACATCATGACATTCAACTTCCAAACTGACATACATTCATATTTGCCATCCTAACAGTTATGCCCATGTGTCGCTACTTTTATACCATTTAATCACTTTCACCCACCTGAAAAGTACAGAAACACACTCTGATCAGCTCCACACTACAGGCTATTCTAGTCCAATACGGAATAGCGCGAGTGTAGCTTTTTCCCTCGCTTTTTCCCCAAAGGACCCCTGAGCTGACCCAAGTCTGCCTGAACTTAAATCCTTGTAACCAACATTAACCTCTCAAATCATTCACCTGCCTTGCAGATAAACAAACAGATGCCAGGCGAACAAACAAAACAATTAACAATCAATAAAAAATAATAAACAAATGAGAATATGGGGTGGGGGTTCAGGTCCAGTTCTTGTTATAGTGTGCAATGTTAATGTGGGCCCCACACAATTATAAGAGTGGCATTGATTTTCTCATCCAATTCTCTGCATTAAAAAAATTATTTTCCCCACAATGTCAAACTATTTCTTTCAGAGTATAATGTACAGTGGGAGCCTAATAGAAGCTGCTACTTGGTCTAACCACAATTAGCTGTAGTGGCAGTAACATAGGCACAGATACAGATGAGTCTTCCCATTTCAGCTCTGTGCACTTCTGTACTACCTTCTCATTTTTAACCACAATCTTTTCTCATTCATTTTTTCTTGTGTCTGCTTCACAGCTCTCGCTAGGTCACAGGAGCAGGAGTTCCTGCTGCTGAGTCAACATCACAAGTGGAACACTGGCCACACACACACACACACACACACACACACACACACACACACACACACACACACACACACAGTAGTTTGTACCGAAATTTTTAGAACTGGAGTAATTTTGATATATTTAATAAATAATACATATTTTTTAAAGTGCAGTTCACGGGCCCTTTCATTTGGCTCATGTCTACCGTACCGGACAGAGATCGCAGTGTGTACACATTGTACACATTTACAAAAAAGGTGTCATGGTGAAGTAGCAATAGAGCGCATACAGTGATGTGGCACACCAAGATAATTTCTTATTGTACTTTTGCTATGTTCTGACTTTTCACCAGCACAAGTGTCTTCATTTTGGCTTCACTCTTAGGCAGTGTGCAAACCCCAGTTAAAAATTGTCCACTATAAAAACTTGTATTATGTTTATAAGTCTGAGCCTGCTTCCTTATAGGTTATGTTTTGACTGTTAAAAACCTGGTAAATGACTGACTGGAAATGATCGTCTATACCAAAGGAATACTTTTTTTCTCCTCCATCTGTCCCAAAGGTCCAAAAACGACAAGGTGTGTTTTTCTCTGATCTCCTTCTGTCAAAACTGTAACAACTGGTCATTTTTAGTAATTTAAAATGATTATGACAGACCTTCAGGCCTCCAGGATGAATCACAGATGCTTTGATTATGTATGTATTTGGCTTCTATTGGGATGGCTGCCTTTGGAGTGCTCACTGTTCATATCCTGAGTTCCAGAATACTGTTTAATGTGATTGTTGCATTTTGGAAAGTCAAGAATACTGAAATAGGGTTGCATGCTGTTCATTTTGTACACATGACATCTATTGTACTTCTGTCCATCCGGGAAAAAGGATCCTCCTCTGTTGCTCTTCCGAATGTTTTTTCTCTTTTTTCTCCCCTTTAAAGATTTTTGGGGGGAGTTTTTCCTGAACCAATGTGAGGTCCCAGGACAGAGGATGTCGTATGTGTACAGATTGTAAAGACGTCCGAGGCAAATTTGTATAATATATTAAATACATTTTAACTTAATTAAATGCCTTCAGCTTGATTTGTGGCGTTCTCCTCTTGACCCAATCTGTTTTAACGCTAAATCGATAAGTTGATCCTCAGGGAAATTATTTGGCAAACATTTAAATAATTGATCACGCAGTCATTTCTTAAGTAAAACTGCCAAACATTCCTTTGTTCAAGCTTTGCAATGTGAGGATGTGCTGTGATAGTAAATTGACTATTGTTGGACCTAGTTGAATAATCAAGACAATAGGCACATTAATAATTAAAATAAAATTTGTTGCAATTGCAGCCCTACATTTTAATAAACACATTAACTATGAAGTTATTGTGGTGCACAGAAACAGAGATAATCCATCTTTTTATTTATATATCACAATCAGAATGGTGCAGCATTGCTCAATTCATGTTCTCTGTAATGTTTTCCTTCACTTTGTTGGACTTTGTGTTTTTCCATTAATACTTTTAAACTCATGATTTGTGGAAAGGTCCACCTCATAAGCCTAGAGTTTCTTGACTCCTCTTGTCACATGTTTCATGTCTGTAATGGGCTATAATTCTGTTTGTACAGTGCAAATACAAGTAAACTAAACTAATAGCTGTACCTGTTCAAGAAAATGTCAAATGTGTTTGTGAAATGGTGGCTAAAAGTATGGGTCCTTTTTATTGCTTTTTATCTGCTCTTACCGTATAAGTTAAAAGCAAAACAAAAGTTTAACAGACAGTTTTCAGAATGTAATCCAAATGCTCTGCAAGTGTCAATGAAAATGAAGTAATGACCTTGTTGACCGGCATGTGGAAAGTATGTTGCATAATCCAAGTAATAAACCGGTGAGCAGCAAGTGATTCTGCAACCCCATAAGGTAATAAATAAATCTTCTTTTCTCTTTGAGGTTCACTCAGCCTCAGTGTTGTCATTTTACACAAGTAGTGGGTATCAGCACATTACACACAGCAATCACTAGCAGCATATGGCAAGGGCACCATTAGAATCATTCCTTCAATCATGTGACCTTTGAGATTGAGGCCAGCATAAGTGTAAGAACAATGCAAACTCATTAAAACTTTGATGCCTCCTTGTTTGGCACAGGAGTGCAGAATGTGTTCGTGCAACTCACACAGAGAGTATATGTATGAATTGGGTGGGGTTATGTTTTAAAGACACTGAAGTTAGATTGATCTTGTACTTGAAAAGATCACTCACCGAAGATTTCTCCATTCTTGGCATACTCCGTAACCAAGTAAAGCATGTTCTTCGTCTCCATCACCTGAGAGAGGGAGAGGACCAAAGAACAGGGGCAGAGGGAGGGGAGAAAAGAGAGGGAGAGTGAATACATACAGAAGACCACTTTTCAATAGCAATATCACCAGATGATTTCATTTTACAGTCTCCTACAACAAGAGCGAATTAGAAGAAAAAGGAAACCAAAACAACAGATACAAATGACCCAAATATTACACAATTGTCCACATGGTTTTCTCTGAGGTTCAACTGCAGTGTCTGGCATCAACAGTCATGAGAAAAACAAAATGCATGAATGGTCCAGGGTCTAAAAATGGTATCCATGTAAGAGAATGGAGGTGGAGAGTTGGTGTTGCCGAGTATATCTGAATGGTACTTAAAACCTTTCAGCCCTCACACGGTGCTGTGTTGTGTAGGAGGAGGAGAACCGATTTAGAAGCAGAAACAGTCGGGAGATGAATAGAATTAAATGCGGAGGGGAGAATCAGTTCGAGAGTGGAGGATGAATCAGACACAGCGAGCCAGACATTCACAGTAGAAATCCCACGCTCATTGTTTATGATCAACTTTCCATCTGTTACATTGACCGATTCATGGATTTAGGAAATTAAAGCCAGTTTTTTTTCTCCCTTTTTTCTCTTCGTTGTGTAATAAGCACATTGTGTCCGCTTTGTATTGTGGAGCTGGAATACAACTGATTGAACTATACCGAGTACCTATACCCAGACTTAATTCATTAATCAAAACTAGTAGCATTGTGAGCCAATACAGCATCTAATCTGGGAAATAAACCTTTTTCACAGCGGACTTGTCGCAGCAGGAAAAGCACAGGTGTAACTGATAGTATTAACGATGGCTCCGTTTCATTCAGTTGTGTCAGTAATCCAGCATGTGCAATAGTCAGGACCCTGGCACTGACACACCCAAGTGGAATGCAGCCATTATTAATGTTATTAGTTACCCTGACAAAACATCCACCACGAGACAAATCTACTTTCAATTCATGATATTTTTCTATTGTTTGTTGTTCTTACGGTCAGCTACATGCTCACTAGCTTCATATGTTGTCTGTCGTGGATCTATTAGCCGTCTTAAACTGTTCCTTCATACATATTATATACAGCTCAGGGAGACAAGGCAGATGTTTTGGAGTGAATGCTCCAGTTAACAAAAATAAACTTGGTATTCAGAGGAAGTCCAACTAGAATTACCAACTTCCAGTTGTATGCCTCCGCCAACTGGTCAAGATGCAGTTTACATCCATGTCTGTCAAAAATATCATCACTTCATCCAATTAGACATTTGTGTGAAATTGTCACGATGAAAACCAAATCCTAATCAGTTAATCTTTGAATCCAAATGGATGTGTGTGTCAGACATGGGCACCTGAAGTAAGGGGGCCGAGGGATCGTTGACCTCCCATTTAAAAAGGCCTTGTCCCACTTTATTTTTAAGTCGCGAACCAATGTATCCCAGCAAAGATCGCCCCTATATTGAAACAAAGTTAAAAAAATTCAGTCATTCCCGTCCAGCGTGTCAGAAGTGTTTTTTACGTCCTCATCGACAGATACACAATCAGTGCGGGTAATTCTCAACTGCGTCTCACGTAACCAAGACCTGATCTGAAGCAATTATTTATCCTTTTTCAGCAATACGAGCATAAAAGCAAAATAAAAAAAATTAATTGAATGATATATCTATCCATATTTTGCAACCGGCAAAGCAGAGTGTGCTGTAGTGATGCACAGGTCAGTCCTTCTCCTCACCTACAAAGCCTTAACTGGTGATCCTTAACTGGTGATGTTACGCTCACTGAATGCAGGGTTACTTGTGGTTCCCAGAGTCTTGAAAAGTAGGTTAGGGGCTAGAGCTTTCAGTCATCGGGCTCCTCTTCTGTGGAATCAGCTTCCACTTTCAGTCCGGGGGGCAGGCACGGTCACCTCATTTAAGAGTAGACTTAAGACTTTCCTCTTTGATAGCGCTTATACTTAGGGCTGTTTCAGGCTTACAGTTAGGGCTGGCTCAGGTTTGCCCTGGTCCAGCCCCTAGATATGCTGCTATAGGCTTAGACTGCTAGGGGACATCTTAGGATACACTGAGCTCCTCTTCTCTTCCTCTTTCGCTCCTCCTCTTTCTCTCCTTCTGGATAAACTATTGTCTCTTCAATGCACATTACTAACTCTACTTTCTTTTTCCATGGATTCATGGCTGCCTGGAACTGGTCCTGCCCCCGGTTCTCCCCCCTGCCATGGATCGTGGCTGCCTGGAACCGGTCCTGCCTGCTGCCATGGCCCTGCTGATGGAACCAGCCTGGAACCGGTCCTGCCTGCTGCCATGGCCCTGCTGATGGAACCGGCCTGGAACCGGTCCTGCCTGCTGCCATGGTCCTGCTGATGGAACCGGCCTGGAACCGGTCCTGCCTGCTGCCATGGCCCTGCTGATGGAACTGGCCTGGAACCGGTCCTGCCTGCTGCCATGGCCCTGCTGATGGCCCCCCTCCTCTCTACCCAGAGGTGTCAAGTAACGAAGTACAAATACTTCGTTACTTCAGTAAAGTATAGATACCCAAAATTTCTACTCCTTACATTTTCACGCAAATATCTGTACTTTCTACTAAAAATAGCCTCGTTACTATTTTGTTTTGGTTTGTTTTCATTCCGGCTTGTCATCGTTCAAAAACACACACAAAAAACCTAGCCAGATAAATCGCGCCATCCGGATAGAGTGAATTTGATTGTGGTTGGATGAGAAGTATAAACATATACCATTCCAACACCCTATTGCAGACCTGGGCATCTTACGGCCCTCCCAGTCTGGTCAATCAAAAATAAATAAATAAATAAGGTGCACGCCATGAATGCAATACAAACGGCACTGCTTTTACTTTGAAGGCGATTTATTTATATGTGCGCGCGCGCGCGCGCTTACGCAGCCTCACAACGGGCAGTGTTGCCAACTTGACGACTGAAGTGAAAGCGTATTGTTATGCAGTTTCTGTTCTCTGCGAGCAGCGGGTGCTGCCGCGAGACCCCCCGCCTCCCAAGGAGCCTCGCGCTGCAGTCTCCGCCTCCAGATTGAAAATTAATCGCGCAAAGCCGCCGCGGATCTGACCTGCGGTCTGATCCACTATGGCAGAGCACTTTAAGTCAGTATCACGTCTGGATCTTTACTCTTCTCTCAAAGAGGAGAACTTTCCTCACATGAGGAGGCCTGCTCAAAAGATGTTGTTTCTCTTTGGATCTACCTACACATGAGAACAAACATTCTAGTGATGAAGTTCAACAGATCAGATCCTCTCTCACTGATACCGGTCAGCTGTCCACATCTCCACCTCATTCAACCAGACTTCATGCTCTTGTTCAAGCCAACACAGACTGGACTTTTCTCACCGAGTAAGAACAACTGAACTGGAAAACATCAAAAGCACTTATTGCTTTTGTTTAAAGTTAATAAATTGCTGGTCTTTAACATACATATTTAAGGTAAGGTTTAAAAAAATCTTTAAAAATTAAATTACATTTTTTTACTTATTTTCATAGCCTTATTGTAACATGTATTCTTACCAGTAGCAGCTCAAAACCATATAATTTACAGTTTGTTAATAAAGTAATAACATTAATATTGAGTTAATTGAATTAAGTTCAGACTATTGGTTCGGCCCTCCACAACGGTCCAAATGTCTCATGTGGCCCCTTGGGAAAATTAATTGCCCACCCCTGCCCTATTGGTTTTCTACACGATGCACCTACAGATGACAGAAATCAACAGTTACAAATCACGTCACTCTCCAGCAAGGACAGCAGATAGGCAACTAGTTATCATGTCTTCCGCTCCATGAAACGCATGTTAATGCTCAGTAGTACACATATGGTACTTTAATGTATTTGCATTGTAATAAAATGTGATAATTTTCAATGAGTAAATGCAGCTGAAACGGGTAGCCTAGTGCATCCCACATTTTTCAACATAACATTTTAAAACATTATAGTCATTATGGCCTTTAGAAAAATTATTGTTTTGGGGGGAGGTGGGGTAGTGCACTATAGGCCTCTGAGACGCGGCTTAAGAGTTTGTCCTTAATGGAAGAAAAAAAAAATTCCCCTTACATTACTTTTACTTTTATACTTTTAAGTAGTTTTGAAACCAGTACTTTTACACTTTTACTGAAGTAAAAAGCTTGAGTTGATACTTCAACTTTTACAGAAGTATTTTTAAACCCTAGTATCTATACTTCTACTTGAGTAATGAATGTGAATACTTTTGACACCTCGGTCTCTACCTCCTTCTGCTTCATGGATCGTGGTTATCTGGATCATGAACCATGCCTACTACTCATTATATGAATCATTTCTGTCATATTCATTGAATGTGCTGTAACTCCGCTACGCTATTCATTCTGGCCACATGACATCTATTGCTTCTGTCCATCCGGGGAGAGGGATCCTCCTCTGTTGCTCTCCCTCAGGTTTCTTCCCCTTTTCCCTGTGAAAGGCTTTTTACTATCTTTATTGGGGGAGTTTTTCCTGATCCGATGTGAGGTCCCGGGACAGGGATGTTATGTGTACAGATTGTAAAGCCCTCCGAGGCAAACTTGTATTTGTGATGTTGGGCTATATAAAATAAACTGAATTGAATTAATACCTGCACTCACCAAACCCCTTTTGAGGACCCCACCTGCAAACTGCCAATATCATAGTAGCAAAATTGTAAAGGACTGAGATCTGTGGCGCAGTCTAAAATGCTTATCCTGCTGCTGGGAGCAGCTAGAAGCTGGTTTATGATTTAAACATTAGTGAGGTTGCGCTTACATTTGATTTCAGCTGCATTTGACTATGGTATGTGGATGGTTGTGCCACACGAGAATACCATGAGAATGGGATGGATGTGAGATCCCTTGATCTATGACCACCAAAATCTAATCTGTTCATCCTTGAATGCAAGTGGATATTTGTGCCATCTTTCAAAATAAATCCTCCAGGTGTTCCCAAGATATGGGACAGATTGACGTTCAGAGAAGTATGGAACACAATAATTAATAGTCTGATTCATTCACAGTCACAGGTACATGAGAACATGCCTGCCAAATGCAATAAGACTTTAAAATAAATCACCTCTGGCTAGATCCTCCTTCAATTGAATCAATATCAATAACCCTAGCACCGCTTTTGTCGTTCAGTTAGTTAATACCTATTCTATTTCACTGTATATACTTTCTATACACTGTATATACACTTTGCATTTTATTTATTATTTAATTTTCTTAAATTGTATATGTTTGCTCTGCTATTTTATTGTATATATTGAGTATTTTTCATACTTCATATTTTTACGTCAATATGATGTGAGATTGTCAGTTTAGTGCAGTCCCTTTGCAGGTTGATGTTCTACATTACAGATGCCAAACACTTTTTTGATTGCATCACATTGAGAAGCAAAAGAAGCCCAAGTCAAAACACAAGTAGCTGCTCATTTTAATCCGGAACTTTCCTATCAACAAATGAGACAACAAGAATATTTTTAACAGATTTGCAAACCAGATTTCAATACATGACAGTTGTAAATACTCTGTTGGTACCAAAAAGAAGGTTCGATACCCACCCTACTTGCAAAGTCAAGTATCAAGCAAATATGATGCCTCATACACTTTTATGAAGTAGGTAGGAGTTCAACAGGATGTTAATACTGTGTTTCAGACCTTGCTACAGGCCCTGTGGCACTGGCTACACTATAACACGTCCATTTATATTTCATGTCTGCCGCTGCTTAACAGTAAACGCCTTTGCTGCACCATCGATAATCACTACACCACTTCAATACAGCAGATATACTACATTGCATACAGTATTATATTGTAAGTATATTCTAGCTCAAGATGAAGCATTTCCACCATAGTAGTTGTGAAAAACTGCTATGAGGGAAATAACTGAAGCCAAATCTCTGTCATGTAATAAATCATAATATAAGTGAATACACAGTCTGAATTCCAGAGACCAAGAAATGCAAGCTGCACTTTGTGTTGAGCTCTTCATGCTGTCTGACGTTGCCGAAGAAAAGGTTTGAAGACCAATCTAAAGTAACGCAAGTAAAGCCTTTGACTGATCCAGTCTGAATGTCAGGTCATTGAGAAGCACAGCTGTAGTCCCAGTGATGAAACACATGCTGTATACAGGCGAGACAGTTTCATGTTTCAATTCAATACTGTAAATGCATAATTTATAGATCTAAATGCAATTGTTTTAATGGTTTTAACAATGTGGGCATTAATTGTAGTGTGGAGGATATCGAGTTAGGGTCATGATCCATCCAATATCCTCAATATATTAAAGCAATTCCTGTAACATGATTGATATTCAAATGGGCACTCATTTTGCATTGAAAAGTATTGATAGCCAGAGAGTGGTTTTGTAATTATAAAAACAATTTCTAGTGGTGATTTTGATTTAGAGTTTTTTATATTAATATTTTATTTATTAACCGTCTTTGTAGAGAGACTAGAATAAGAGTAAAAAACTGACCACCCAAGAGAGTCAGAGGATGGTGAGATGCAAAAGCGGAAAAGATGTGAAGCAAATTACCGCAGACTGCGAGCAAAGCTTTCACACAACACTTGACAAACTCCAGTGGGGTCCACCGTTGGGTTGTCTATGTGTGTCTTCATTAGCTAAGGTTTTCCTTGGGGCCAACCCCAGTTTATGAAACTAGAAAGGAAATGACTAATTGACCTGAGATGACTGGATGGATGGGCTGTTGAAAATAATGATACACACCAAAATAACACAGCAGAAAGCTGGAGCAGTACCACATGGTTGTGTAATTTATCATTACACAACACTCATTTACTTTCCCTAAACAAACTAACAGGACCCCAAAGGCTTATGTAATACAACTGAAATCACCCAAAATTTCGAATTATTGCCAGTTAGGCTATTTTGTGGCAGACAAAGTGATACAAGTTTATTTTTTAATCACGTACAAATGTATGTGAACTTGGCCTTGCACAACTGGACATGCATACAACTCCTATATAAAAAAAAAGGTGTCATGGTGGCTTGACAATGCTTTTAGCCCACATCATTACTACTGACGATTTACTTTATTTCCATAGTGCAAGTTTAAGGTCCCCCACACAGCCAAATTTTTTTTTTCCCCCATCTTGGCCTTAAGAAATTAAAACACATTTATGCTGGATGAAATCATATCTCAAAAATACATATCCAGAATTGACCATGATAGACATCTTTGCAGTCTAGAAAGAAACCATGGTGTGCAATGTATTTTGGGAAAAAGAGAAAAACTATTGCCAGCAGACAAAGTAAACTCCAGCAATACGTCTTCTCTGCATCACATGACCGTATAGATCACGAAGATTACCTCTTCCACTCAATTTATTATTTCCCAGTAAAATGTTATGGCAACTTAAAATAATGATATATTTAAGTGTTAAATGTGTTTTCTACAGGAAATTATGTTTGTGGGCTCCTGTGGTTTTCCTATAATGGGTACCTTAACATCACTCACCATCATTTGTAATTATGTCATCCAACGATTGATTATTTAAAGCGTCTGTCTCACAGTCGGCGTTTGACGCGGGGCGAACAGAGCGTCGAAATTTTCCAACTCGGGCGGAAAAAAAAAACGCGTGACGCAAAGTTGCGTCAGCATCAGCGTTGAGAAGTCCCGCCTGTCATCACCGCCGTCTTGCCGTTGCTGAATCAAACTGCTGCTGGTCTGTGGCCGTCATTCAGATGCTGTTGTGGGACTACGGATAATATTATGAACCCAGACACGATGGAGTGTCTGGGTTCACAGAACCAGTGGTTATTTCCATGGTGGATGGTGGAAACGGTAACTGTTTTTACGGAGATAAGCCAGACGCAGTTCCTGGAGGAGTCGGTGAAATTCACCGAGCTGTGTGCGGCTACGGATAGTGTTATGAACCCAAACACAAGGGCGTTTGATGTTCCGATGTTTTTGGGACTTCCACAACAAGTATAAAGCAGAACTAGTGGTTATGTATTCCATGGTCGATAGCGGAAATTATAGCTCTTTTCACGGAGACAAGCCACACCCCTTTGAAGCGGCGCGAATATTCGCAACGCGTTTGGTGTGAACACAGCATTATAGAAGATGTCTTCTAGACATTTGCTGATAACTTTCAAGTTGGGTCATTTTTGCTAAGTTATAGTGCAAATAAACACGGATATTAGTTTAAAATCATACCAGCAGCACCTTCACACGGTGCAGAACACGTACAGATGAACACAGCGGCGAATGTCAGTCAGTTATTAACTATGCTCTCATATCTTAAACTACCCAGGAGTCACAGGTTGTGCTAGGCAGCAGTTGTTTGCTAATGCATTAGAAAATGACCTGGATTGGTCTTGCGGTTCAACACCTTGACTAGCAAAGAAGATTAAGAAGGAGCGGCGGTGAATTCTGCTGCAGGAAACTGGTTTACTCCCAGATTACCCGAGAGGCTAATCCTCGGTCCCCTAAACAGATGTTACATTGGGCCCCCACTGCAATGTAGTTACATATTACATTAATACCCCCGCTACCTGCAGGGCCTTCTTTGACCGCGGGCTGGATTCACAAAGACTGACATACAATCATCTGTAGCACAAACCTGTCAAATTTTCTTCATTGGACTACTTTTCAATTAATTCCTGGCAAACTAATATACTTTTTTAAACAATCTTGTCAAACCCAAGAAAAGTTTTTTGTCAGATGTAAAAGACTGACAATGTCCTCACTGCTCACTACATTTCCAACAGACTACTGCGCTCTCTAAAAACAGTTTCACTCCAAAACATTGTTAGAAATGACAAATTACAATTACATGATACTGATGGTTACTAAGGCATTAAGTTAGCCTGGGGGTAGGTGGTTAACCTTTTATCCATAACATAAGTGATTCTATATTTTTACGAAACTGTCAGACCTGCAATTAGACTAATCGGAGCGAAATTAGAACTGGCCTAAAACTAAAGCCTAAAATATTATTCTGAAACTCGTTAACCCTTGACAGTTGCAACGACAAGTGAATTCAGCCTTGTGTACGAGACATCATTGCTTTTATTAAATTGTAAAATGTAGTTTTTTTTTTTATTACTGTCAAGTTTGTGTGGGTTGTATATTAACTGGAGTAAATATATAGTATGGTGGTATTCTTCAAAACCACTGCTACATTGACAGTGACAGACTACAAGCAGTTGTCATGACATCGGTCAAAGAAAAAGTTTGATTTCAAGCGCCCAAGACAGAAATACATCTCCTCAAAAATATCTTGATTGACAGACAAAAAATAAGCAGTAAATCAAAATCAGATTAAACCATTTATCTTTGCACAGCATCACAACATGGGGAATAACAAGTTACAAATATATAACCCAAAAGAGCCCGGATAAAACCATGATGCACTGCAGTCTAAATCAGTGAAAGCTCAGAGACTAAGGCAGCCCCACTAAAAAGATTTGTTTTTTTCCATATCTTGCATGCTAGACAGTCAAAATATAACAACAGGTACTGAAGCCAGAGACTCACCTGGTACAGCTTGATGATGTGGGGGTGATCCAGCATCTTCATGATCTGAACCTCTCGGTAGATCTTCTCCAGATTGACAGCATCCAGTTGGGTCTTGTCGATGATCTTAATGGCCACCTGCAGAACAATACAACTCCAATCAGTCAGTTTCTCAATGGCATACAATATAATCATTGTTAGGTCTCAGACTTGAGTAAAAAGGAACACAATCCTCACACTCAGATACACACTAGTAGAGATAGCAATTATATATTACCCAAGAAGCAAAGGGAGACAGTCTGTTCTTTTCAGAGAACTGCTTTTGCGCCACAAGATACTTAAATACAGCTCGTGTTGAAGACCTTCATCATAAACACTCTTGAAATTTGAGCCAAGATGAAATATCACAGAAAGGTACAGCAGACGCAGGCCTCGTTGCATATACACAAACACCCACAATGACACGTACATGTGTAAATCACACACTCAAAACTTCAACACTCTTGGCTTTGATTAATGATGTCCGATGGGTAACAAGGCAATATTAACATCTTTCCTTCAGACTGTCTCATAAACAACATTTCATCAGTGTGATCTGAAAGTGTTTCCAAGCGTCTGTGAGCCAAGCTGGAGGAGTAAACAACAAGAGACCCCAGTTTGCCTCTCAGCGATCACACCACTGCTAGATTAAGTTAGAAAACTCTTACAGAGAGCGTTCAGACTGAAAACAGGACTGTATTAAAATATCTGCAAGGGGCTTCATTGTTTCAGGCGCTGGTGAGACTTGAGCTGAAATAATCAGTCACTTAACAGATTAGTTAATCAACAGAAAAATAATCCACAACTATTTTTGATAGATTTTTTTTAAAGCAAAAATGGCAAAAAAAAGTATCTGGTTTCAGGTTTTTTTTTTTTTTTTTTTTTTTTTTTAAATCGGATGTTTTTCTCCATCTTCTTTTTTAACACTTTATTTTTTGCCTTTTCACTGCGAACAGAAAAACATATATACAGAAATGAAAAACAAACAATAACTACGATAAAAAGGATCTGGTTTGCTCTGTCCTCTCAAAAACATGACAAGTCCTCTTGTTCTCTATTGTTGACGTGTAAACATCGTCCATTTCTCCCACTTGTCACGACATTGCTCCTCTTGAGCTCTTATTCTGTAGGTTAACAGTTCCATCTCATATATTTCACTCACAATTTTCAACCATCCATCTTGTGATTGTGGTTCTATTGTGTGCCATCTCTTTGTAATAGCCTTTTTACTAGCTGCTAGCAGAATTTTCAGCAGATATCTGTCTTCCGTTAACACAGTGTCTGTCATATTACCAAAATATAGGAACATATATAGGTTTTCTCCATCTTCTGTGGTACTCTGAGTGTCTTTCACTTCTGGACCATTCGGTCGGACAAAACAAGTCAACTTTGGCTTTTGGAAAGTTGCAAAATCAATAATGAAAATAATTGTTAGCTATAGCCCTAGGTCAGATAATAAAACAGGAGGTGGCCTATATTTGACTGGCTACAGTGCGTTGACGTCAGCGAACGCTATACTGTGTTGCAGCAAAGGTTGAGTCACATCCAATGTTTTACCCTCGACAGCACTGTATTTTTGCAGTTGGTATTCCTGCTGTGTTAAAATACAGTGGTACAAATAGTCTGTTTGGTTTTAATCTTAAAGTGAAGTTGGACACCTCAATCCCACTGGCACCCAGTTTAATCCTATTTAGCATATTTGTAGTTAGCACTTTCAGATGCGCAGTAATGGGTGTTTCAATACATTAAACACTTCATTATCATCTCCCTACCCCCAGTAGAAAAAGGTATGCAATTTAGCATCATATCTTGTGGAGAAATCTCAATATTTTAATGGCAATCCAGCAACAAGTCGAAACCTCTTGGGCATAACATTTTAAACTGCTAGCCTACTGGATTACAGGGTACTCATCAAAAGATGCGAGCCAACCAACTGATTACATTGTCCACACACACACACACACACACACACACACACACACACACACACACACACACACACACACACACGGTCATTTGAGGACAATGCGTTACAGGAGAATTTAGCTCATATATTAAGTAATGAGAACAAAGGCTGGACAGGACAATACTGTGAACAGAGATGGATAAAAGTATGACCCATTGAGCTGACAGGCAGGACCCCATGGGAATGAGCCAGCACTATGTGAACCCTCAAGCTGCAGTATGTACATAATGGGATGAATGGGTCAGTATAACACCAGGAGCCATGAGCAGAAAAAGTAGGTTATGCACACAGATACACCTATCTAGGAATATGCACAAAGACACATCAGATTTGCCGTTTCATGTGTCATTAAACTCTGTTTTTCTGTACACACATACACACGTTCCAGGTTAACATCTCTTTCGCCCTGGCAAATTTACAAGGCAGACGGCATCACATAAAGTTGATAGCCTGCCTCTCCAGCTGACCTTGGCCACTTAAACAAACCGCTTGGCTCTGGCCATGGGCCTGGCCGAGCCAAGCCGCTGCAGTGGCTCTCTGTAGCGACCGGCACCGAGTGACCTCTACCAAACCAGTGGCCTAAAAACCAGCATCAAAATGCATGTTTTCATCCAACCCAAATACCACACCAGTGAGGGAGCGGTGCAACCACTTAGTGAAATCACCTGGTGTCATGTTTGGCTGAAATGAAAACCAGCTTTCACATAGCTCTTAGTGTCACACGGTTGCAGATTACCTGGCTAGACTAAGGCTGCGCCACTTCACAAGCTCTAATAACCAGATTACCACGAAAACAGTCTTAAGAGGCATTTCCCGACCTTGTTATTCATTAAACATTGATTAAACCAGCAGCCTCGTCAGGATGATGTAAATCTTTGTTTTCCTGTACAGCATGATTGCTCACGTTCAACGACAAACAATTTGAGGCTGTGTGAGGTCAAAGATCAAAGTGTGCAACTGTTTTCTATCACTCCCTCTGTCTTCTTCACACACATACTGGACACTCTACATCTGCTCCCTTTGTCTCTGTCATGACAATAAAAAGGCATGGCACACAGTGACACTGGTCAAGAAAGGCCTCTCTGTAGAGAGCTGACATAAAACTATCAGACAAATCCAAGCCCTGTTCCTTCTGTGCTCATGCTGCATCGCCTGAGTGTGTTCAGTGCTTGCAATATCAAACCTTCTCCAAAGCAAGTGAAGACCCCCAGAACAGTGTCAGTGAATTGCTGTCTGCATGCATGCGTGCAGAACACGTTGCTTTCCAATTACAGAGCACTGGCTGGCACGTCCTGCCCCTCACAAAGCTCTCGCACTGCTGGCACAAGAACCCACTAAACCAAATCATTATTCGGATTACATAATGGGACCACCGACCCATGCTGCATGCGTGCCCCAGATACAGCGACGGTACAGCAGTCAGACTTCTGAGTCGGTACACTGTCGCACTGTCTGGGTCAGTACCAAAAGGAGTGCAGGTGTATGATGCTGGTCTGGCGCAGGGAAGACAGCGTGCATATTTACGGTGTGTGTTTCCCATCAGCACTGGTGGCCAGACCTCTTACTGGCAGTGGTGTTGACTGAGGGGGGTGAACGTGCAGCGAAACATTGCTCCTGTACCTGCAGGCATTCAGACACACCAGCTGTTGCTCGCACTGGAGCAGTGGCCCCGACAGTTAACAGTTACCTGATCCAAGTTTCTATTACTGTACGATGTGGACAGCATTTCGGTATCCGCTATGACTATCTGGAGTGTCAACTAGTGCAATAAAGTTATGTAACTCAGCCGAACAGTAGCCTAAGTTAGCTTTCAGGCTAACCAGTTCACCGACACACTCACCTCGGTCTTGGTTATTCGGTGTCGAGCCAGCTTCACGACAGCGAAATTGCCCTTTCCTAAAGTGCGCTCAATGTCGTAGAAGCCCACTCGGACCGGACCCCGGATCAGCGGTTTTTGCCCACTGTCAGCCATGACCATGCTGTTCTTAATGGGACTGGTTGTGGACGAGTGGAGGGTGAGCCAGACGAGCAGGGGACTCCACACGGGGGGCTCACGCGGGGCTCTCGCTAGAAGCAGCTACAGATAAAGACGAAAGGAAAACAAACCGCCCACCGCCGCCGCCACTGCTACTGCCGCCGCCGCCGCTCGAAGCGTGTCCATTAAAAATAGACAAAGTTGATTTCTGTGTCGCCCTGCCAGCTTTAAACGCCAATGTGGCGACACACTCTCTCCCGTCAGTACGGCGATACGAAGCAGGCCATTTGCTGGGGCTGTCACACCACGTTCTCCAGTACAATGGAGCTATAATATTTCAGCTCGTGGTACCTCTATCAGCCACAGAGCACACGAGTTGACTCGCAAAGAGGCATCATGTTCTCCGGTTGACGTGTATTGACGTCAAAGCCATAGGGGTATTTGTACAGGGGGCGGGGCCACGAGGCCGCTCCACACTTCAGTGCCAATTGGTTGCCAAGACAACCAGACCCACCTCTTACGTCAACCGGTGAAATTGCTATTCTGAAAATCTGTTTGCTCGCCCGTCCTGCTCGACTGCACGCAGAGGTAACTTTGAAGTTCCCTCCTGCAGGTGTTTGACAGGCTTTTTAGTCGGCTGCGAGAAAAAAACGCGGGAGAAATGGTTTAAATGAATTCTAAATCAGCCTGAAACGGCTCCTGACTTGCACACAGCAATGGGCTCTGCAAGAATTAAAGAGATGTTTTTATTTAAAAAATAATAGTAAAAAGTATTGAACGTTTAAAAGAAAAAGAAAAAATTCACATCATATCTACTTTCAGTAATATAATCCAGAAAAATGCATTACAAATGATAATATATGGTATTATCACATATCACATTATATAATGTGACATAGCAGAACCTCGTGTGAAACTAGACATTATCTGCAACAAAGACACGTTGATAAGCTACTTAACAGCGCCATCTGTTGGAAAACATAGACAATTAAAGCAAGCTAAAGATATGCGTTGTACTTTAATCACAGGCATTTTTCATTCACACACATCACACAGAAATTCACCGAAACACTTCTACGATTACAAACACATTTGAATATACTCATATTATTATTAAATCAGGAATGCAACCACAACATCTTGAAACCAAACTATTGTTGATACCCAACATCATGCCATGTTTTGAGATTCTGCACATTCACACAAAGTAGTTGTTCTCTTTAGCTCATGCAGTGACAGTTTAGCAGTGGATTCCTAAGCGGGTAGGGAGAGCAGCTCCCCGAAGGTCACGCATAGACTTCCTGAATGTAAGAGTTCCAGATGTGCTTTTGGCATTTCCTGTCTAACATTCTCCAAGAACAGGCTCAGCCTCTCCTTACTGGGCTTGCTGCATCTTTCCAAGACACAGACCCAGCGGCCCACTCAGAAATAACACAGGCATTTTTGTTCAGCAATGTATAGCCATGCTTATTTTACAGATTTACAAGGTATGCCTGTGCTTTTACAAGCACAAACTCATGACATATTCAAAACTAGTCACTCCTAAAAAGTGTCTGTAATGTCAGATGAGTGGAAGGGTTAAGTTTCCCACAGTCAGGTGGAGTCGGAGAAAGGCCACAGCTTTAAAGGTTTACTGGGGTCAGCAGAGTTCTGTCATCAGTGTTTCCGCATGTACAGTCCTGTTCTCTGACATCAGAGTCCAAACAGGAAACCTTACACTTGGCTGACAGCACTCTTCAGGTTTAGCAAAAGGGTGAGAATAGTCCCTGAATAGGACAACTCGACCGCTGTAGAGAGACAAGTAGATCTTTTTGTCCTTGTTTCTCATAATATATCTAGTGAAGTGATTGGAAAATGGCTGTTTAATTTGGGATTGTTTACAAGATGAGTAACCTTGCGTGAGTACTCAAAACTTGCTCTTTCAGGGTTAAAAGTTAAATCCACTATGCTAAATACAGCCGCACTGCTGCAGCGCTTACCTGAGCTGACTCAGTAATGCTTATTTGAATTAATTAATGCCTCTTTAAAACCAAAGCCTTTGTGCTGCAGTAAACTTACATCATTTATCAGAGAGCTTGTTCAGGATAATACATATCAATATTATGGCTCCAACATACGGTTGGCATTTGTGGTTTTGAGTGAAATGTCTTCACAACTATTGGATTGGATCCCCTTACTACTGCCTTCCCCGAGCTTAAACATCATTTAATACCTCAAAACCAAGTATCTGCAACACTAACGACAATCCCCTCAATTTTTTGCTAGCATGCTAATACACAAAACTATGATGGTGAACATGGTAAGCATAAGGCCGTCTAAAGATCCACATGTTTTCGTTGGCTTGTGTTAGCATGAAATGAACGTTCAGCTAAAAGCACTGCTGTGCCTTAGCGCTGCTGTTCCTTAGCACAGCCTCACAGAGCTGTAGCATGGCTGCAGACATCAGGTCTTGTTATTTATTGAAAGGATTTGAAATATATTATACTTTTAATATAACTCATTTATTACTCTTGAATCCAAAAATGCTGTGAACAGATTCAACATTTCATCAACAATTTGAGAACTCTAATGGTAGGGTTTGGGGAAGTTTGTGCAATGCTAACTAACAGCAAACAGGTGACAACACTTTGGGAAACCCTGCTTTAAGCATTTATGTGACTTGCAGCCTTGGATGCTCAGGATGCCACACTGAAGATATACACAGATGATAAGTTATTGGAATATAGGTCTAAATCCCAGACGCCACAGCCATGTGTTAAGTAATCCTGTACAACACACGTAACCAGTGGGTGTGCAGGAAGAAAGGGATGGAGAACATTGTGTTCCTCTGTGTAGCTGCATCATATTCGATAGCTGGTAAGAGGCTGAAGGACACTCAGAGAGATCAGTTCGGTATCAACAGTGTTATCCATAGATCTCATTTTCCACCCAACCAGTGTGCCGGTTCTGAGCTCTGCAGGTTTCATAGATGTCATTGGTCACAAAGCCGGTCTCCCTGTCCATGGATGACACATTCTCATAATCGTCACACTGGGAGTCCTGGGAAGGGGCACAGGAGTGCTTTGTCATGATTTCTGCCGACATGCTGCTGCCCAGAGCAGTGTGAGGCAGTTTGGCAATGTCACTAAAGGCGTAAGGCCCTTGTACGGCATTAGGTGAAGCTGTTTTCGACATCCACGGTTTTGATCTGCTGGGGTCGCTTTCTGTTTCAGTTTTCCTCCTGAATATGAAAGACATAATGTTAAAGAGCTCAATGCAATCATCAAAACATGCTGCTCATCAGTTAAATTACCTCTTTAAAGGCAACATAAAGTAAGGTAAACACATTTCTTCTACATGTTGTGAACCACAAACTTTTCTAAGACCAAAGATACAATAATATACAGTCAGGTCCATACATATTTGGACATTGACACAGTTTTCATTATTTTGGCTCTGTACACCACAGCAATGGAGTTAAAATGAAAACAATCAAGATGTGCTTTAAGTGCAGACTTTCAGCTTTAATTTGAGGGTATTCACATCCAAATCAGGTGAACGGTGTAGGAACTACAACAAATGTATAAGTGGCCACCCCGTTTTTAAGGGACCAAAAGTAATTGGACAAATTAATATAATCATAAATCTAATTGTCACTTTTAATACTTTGTTGAAAATCCTTTGCAGTCAATGACAGCTGAAGTCTGGATTCCATAGACATCACCAGACGCTGGGTTTCGTCCCTGGTGATGCTCTGCCAGCCCTCTACTGCAACCGTCTTCAGTTCCTGCTGGTTCTTGGGGCATTTTCCCTTCAGTTTTGTCTTCAGCAAGTGAAATGCATGCTCTATTGGATTCAGGTCAGGTGATTGACTTGGCCATTGCAGAACATTCCACTTCTTTGCCTTAAAAAACTCCTGACTGCAAAGGATTTTCAACAAAGTATTATAGTGACAATTAGATTTATGATTATATTAATTTGTCCAATTACTTTTGGTCCCTTAAAAACGGGGTGGCCACTTATACATTTGTTGTAGTTCCTACACCGTTCACCTGATTTGGATGTAAATACCCTCAAATTAAAGCTGAAAGTCTGCACTTAAAGCACATCTTGATTTTTTTTCATTTCAACTCCATTGTTGTGGTGTACAGAGCCAAAATAATGAAAAATGTGTCAATGTCCAAATATTTATGGACCTGACTGTATATATATATATATATATATATATATATATATATATATATATTTAGGATATATATATATATATTTAGGATTTATATAAAGATACAATAATATATATATATATATATATATATATATATATATATATATATATATATATATATATATATATATATATATATATATATATATTATTGTATCTTTGGTCTTAGAAAAGTTTGTGGTTCACAACATGTAGAAGAAATGTGTTTACTTACTTTATGTTGCCTTTAAAGAGGTAATTTAACTGATGAGCAGCATGTCAAATAGGAAGTGTGTGCACATGAAATGTCCCACATTGAATACATTAATACATTTTTGGAGCATTGATGTGCTGCATTAATAAATACATATTAAATAAATGCATTTCACACAGATAAATTAACTCTTCTAGAAATAAATTATAACATTCTGCAAAAAAGGGACATTATCATTATTATTCATTTGCATGCAGAAACGTGTTATTCTTTTACCTCTTAGCATGCTGTTTGTAGCAGAAGAAGCCAGCAGCTGCAAACAGCAGCAGCAGCAGAGCCGGAATAGTTGCATAAAGGATGTAGGAAACATAGAGGTTGTTGTCTGAGAGAGATACTGCAAAGGACAGAATATTACTGGCATATAACTTCCCTTAATATGACTTGAGAACATAGACCTTAATCATAGAATGGTTAGGGCACGTCAGGATTATGTCACTCCTTTAAAGCATTGGTTTATAGAAGTTCCCCTGAAAACACAAAGGGCTTTAACTCTAAGTTTTCTTTTCTTTTCTTACCTGATGACTCAGGAAGTCTTATTTTTATCCTCTCATGACTTTCTGTAGTTGAGAACACATTTGGCCTTTGAGATGGAACTAGGGCAATCAGAAAACGAATTAACATAATCAGTTGAGTATGAAAAGAAAAACTTTGGCATCAAACCGTCGCAGATTTCTAACTGATTAAAAGAAACAATAAACAAATATGTCAAATTAAATATTAAAAGCATCATGTTTTACAAATTCCATGTTCTGTGTATGTTCTTGTTGTTAGATGATATTTAATGACATGCATCTCGAAGCACATTTAGCTTAAGTAGCCTATTTGAAGTTTTTCAAAATGTATGTGAATACATGTGATGTATAAGTTTTAAATATGTGTTTGATTCCCTTTATGTAAGATTTTGACTATTACTTCCTGAAGTTATCAATCCTTAATGTAAACAGAAAATTACCAACCCACAAACTCTGAAATAAGACAACCTAGTTCGTTGTAGGCTGACAACAAGCTAGTAACTCCCTTTTGTATGTCACATGCAGGCTCATCAGAAGCTTCATCTGAGTATCAAAACTGCACCATATTTTTGTCACAAGCCATTCAAAGCAGATTGGGCTTTTTCGAGAAAGGGGTGAAACCAAGTATATTAAGACGGACAGTGTGAGAAAAATAAATGTTTTTTTAACATTAGAGCATGTAAACAAGTTCTAGTAGAAACCTATATATATATGAACCTGGTAATGGGCATATGTCCCCTTTAATACAAACATACTATAGATGTCTTCATTTAGACAAAAGGGAAGTTGACATTAAAAGTATGTGATGCGATGGTTTAGTCTGACTTTTCCTGATCTAAGTATAAACACATCTACAGTCACTAGTTATCTATAGCCCATAGAAACATCATGCAAAGACAGTATGTGCGGGGTAGTCAAGTACATGTTGTACCTGCATGTACTTTGTTCCCTTTCTCAGTAAACACTGGTTGTTTTTCTGCAAAAAAACAGAGAAAAGTAAGTTAATTCAGCCATCCAATCCTTGTACAATGATGTAATCAATGCTACTTCAATCTGCTGGAAAAAAGAGAGATTAATATAGGCAAGCATTCAAGATCTGCTTCCCATCCAAAATAGATAGAAAAGACCAACAACAGGAATAATCATTAGAACTAGAACTAATATATATCTGCTGTGGGGGGTTTCCAGAGACCAGAGCATTACAGTAATCCAGGCATCTAACATTATAATTATACATTACTTGTTTAGTGCATGCGGTTGACAGCGATGGCCCTATTTTAATTGATTTTTGGAAGACAACATTCAGATTTTGTGGATTCAAGAACAAAATAATAAATAAAGTGCCAACTGTTAATAATTCCCAGCACTGCACTGCCAGGTAGAAAAGCACAGTGTCTGTGCTCTATTGGCTTACCTTCTCTGTATTGGCAGACAAAGTTGTTCTTTGAGTTACAGTTGTCATCGTTCCACTGGAATAGGAAATGACCTTCGTCGGGTGGTGCAGAGGGCTGGTGGTACAGAACCACACACATTTCAACACCACACGATGGTTCATCCCAATGCCAGTTCCTACAGCAAATAAGAGGCACAAGTTTAGACTCATATTGCATTTAAATTGGACAATTTACATCGTTCCATGCACAGTTTTATTTCATATCTGGATTTCTCATTCTGAAATTCTTGCAAAGGACTGCAGACATTCCATGACTCCCCATGCACAATTTAATCCAATAGTATTTCTAAAATGAGAGAGACCTGAACTTGGCCTTGCTTCCATCCAGCCAATAGTACTGCGAAGGGCAACCTGGGTTTGTGGTCCCTGCCCTGTAGAGCTGTGGGCTGCGGCGGAGCCCGATCCAGAAGTCTCCATCTCCAGCCTGCAGCTGTTTTATGAACCTCTCCATCAGTCGCTGCTCGCTTTCTGTTTCAATGCTGAGCAAGTCGCCTCCATCCGACCTGCAGGCCTGCCGTGCATCCTCAAAGGTCAGCCTCCGCCTGCTGTCCTGGATGTAGGACACCTTGTAGCATGGGCGCTCTGTCCCACGCCGACAGATCCTTTGGCCTGGACACCACAGTCAGCATCAGGGAGATAACAAGATGATAAGTGAAGATTTATTTTTAATTTTTCTGAAGAATTCCCATGGCACCCATGTGGCAGAAAGACTATAAACAACCTGAAGCATCACGGACAAATTAGAAACCAGAATGTATTTGCCAAAGCCTTCCCATATCTTCCTGTCATTGTACACCATATGGTAAATGCATTATAGTGTAACACATATATTTTTAAGGCCTTAAAAAATATGTGTTCGTTTTTTCTAGATTGGTCTTGTTCCATTCAAAATAGTTCTGAAGATGTGGTGCACTGTGACAGATTTTAAGTCTGAACACGTCTGAAATGCAGAGGTTTGCTAAGGTCCCACAATGCATCTTGATTGTCTAAAGTCACCTGTACCTGCATCATTTACATTTCACCCCCCCAAAAAAACATGCCAATTTAAAGGCAGACAGGCAACAGATTGAACCAGTGGTTCCAATACTTTTTTTATTGCTTGTGACTCATCAACACAAAATCATATTAGAGTTAGGACATGAGCTTATGATGTGAGAGAACCGAGTTTCCTTTTTCCGAAAAAAGCATAAAAGAATAAACTAATACAATGACAAAAATCGCAGACATCTGATCTCTGTTAAATGCTTCTATCATTTCTATTTTTTGTACCTTACAGATAATATAAAAATAGAGCCAGTTTAACGATTAGGACGTCTGCTGTATAATGGTGAAGATTGGGTCTAGTTAGTAAGGCCAATAGTATTATAGCTTGTCTAAATATGCAGAATCAATAACTTCTTTTAAATCACTATCATTTTTATAGAATTGCTTTTAAGTGATGTCGTCCTTTTATGTCCTTTTATGCAGTTCTTTTGTTCCCCTGTTTTTGTTTGATTATTTTATTTATTTGTTTGTTTTCTATTCCATTTGCTCTTTTTGGTTATTTGTTTGGTTTTGTTGTATTCATTGCCTTTATGGTATGGTCTTTTTTTTGGTTTACCTGTATTGACGTTATGTATGACTAAGCTTCACTTCTCTGTAGAGCACTTTGTTTGTAAAGGTGCTATATACATAAAGTTATTATTATTATTATTATTATTATTATTATTATTATTATTATTATAATATTGTACTATAGCATTAAAGTTGGAAAAACTATGCGACTCCTTGACTTCAGATCAGTGAGCTTCATCGCAAACACCCTGTTGATGTTCACATCACGTGCTGCTGTGTGACTGCAGCTTGTTTGTAATTACTGAAACGTACATACTGTATGCGTCAGGCTTCTTTACATTACGGGCGTTCTGGTTTCAAGCTCGTGACCTCGATCCACTAACACGACAATAAAATGTGCCTTAACAAACGTAACGCCTCGTTCAGCGCTGCATGCAAACTTTTAAATCTTAAAAAAAATATTTCGGAACAAACAAACACCTTTGGAGTCGTACCTTTTAATACAAAACACTATATAACAGCGTCTCGTCAGAATTTAAAAAGTTCGAGAGTTTTCGTTCACCCGAAGTAAATTCTTACCATTTATTTTAGACGCGGATCCAGGGTGGAAAAAAACGGCGATAACGGTGCCAAACAGCTTCATAAAATCCATTTCTACATGTTCACCTGGTTGTGGTGCACACTTAGTCCTAAAAACAAGTAGCCTATAAACGAGTTTTAGACTTTAGAGCTTTTCAAACGCTGTGATAATTAAACTTAGGATAGAGGCAGTCCAGCCCGAAGTGGGTCGTCTGGTGGAGGCGTGCATATGGCGTCTGGCTGAAGGGGAAAAAAACAAGAGGGAGATAGTCCAAGTTTAGCTATTGTTGTTTTCCTCTCTAGATGTAAACTCAAACCACTGACTGAGGTATCCATTTGTGCGTATGTCTTTTACTAAATTAGCAAAATCCCATTTCACATATAATAATGACATTATAATGGGATGAATGGAGTTACTTGTGCTAACACTGTGCATCACGGTCCCTGTATTAACATAAGGAAAGAGGATCTCTCATTCTTTTTCCACAACACACACACACACACACACACACACACACACACACACACACACACACACACACACACACACACACACACACACACACACACACACACACACACACACACACACACACACAAGCGTAAACAGAAACAAGCAAGACTACAAAATCTGAAATGGTGCATGTTAACAGTACAACTCAACCTTTCCTTTCTATGTCTGGTAAACAAGCTGATGTCATGTGATTCAGTTCATCCACCACATGTCTGAGTCAGCTGTTGGTTAAAACACATCTCACACAAAGCAAGTCTAAGTGTTTAAAAGGAAACAGACTCACTGTGAAAACACCATTTGGAGAGACACAGCGAGGACAGAATGTGAAATAGGGACATAGCAATAGATACAGAGGGAGAGATTGGAACAGGAAATCATGCAGAGGAGGAAGAGGAAAGGACTTTTTTTTAGAGAACCCTTCCTGTCCATTGCTTTGGTTTGGTTTCTAGGCCTTGTAGCTTCATTTACAGAAAATTAATGATTGTGAAAGTCTGAAGCAGTTGTATAGATTAAGCCTAAATAAAATAAAATAATAATTTGACTCAGTTGAATCCAGCAAAATCCTCAGACTGAATTGTCCACAATAAAATGTAAAAGCTACAGGTTAAATAGTGGCATGTGTCAGTTATGTTTGAATAGCAGTTGTTGTGGACAGCAGCAAACCATTGCTGTTCGTATTCATGTTTGTGAGACCCAAACTTGTTCAGGCTAAAGCCCTAGAAGTAAAACTTTGAATTTAAGGGGTACTTGTTCCATTTAGTACTAAGTACTGTCCCTCTGCTGTCTGTTCATTGAGGAGGAAGTTGTGTCTCCTGCTGTGTATCCTCTATGCTGGTGAATCACAATTCTATCAGATGCAGAGAACAAGGCATTTGAGCTGTGTCTAACTCTGGCCAGCAGATGACACCAAACTACTGTAGAATTGAGGCCGAGCAACAACTCCCATTTGCTTTTGAAATTAATCTGTTGTTGTCCAATGACACCACTCGTGACAAGAAAGACAAGTACATTTACTAAAGTTCTTTACTTTCGGTACAATTTAGTGATAATGGTATTGAATACCTTTGCTTTATGCTTCTTCTATGATATACTTCTACTCCACCACATATCATAGAGAAGTATTGTTCTTTTACTGCAATACATTTATCTTACAGCTTTAGTTACTGGTTACTTTTAAGATTTTAAATAAAAAAAACACAAATGTTAGGCCTTAAAAATACAAGACAATATTAAAGTTTGAACTAGTGGTTTCCAATTTTGTCTTGTGACCACTTATAAAAACAACAACACGTATCTTGTTGTGGCTCCTTGTCTTGTTTACAGTGGTTCCACCAAAGAGATATTTCCCCTCCAAACTTTTATATAATTGTTCATTGATGCAATTTTTCACAGAAAGTAAAATAAGAGAAAAGTCCAGAAAATTATAATTAATCTGGGAAGCAGAACATTTGTCTTCTTCTTTCCTCTCTCATTAATCGTCTCACGACCCCTCTGTTTGAGTCGAGTCTTGGCAGGGCCCGACCTCGAGGATGAGAATCACTGGACTGAAACACCCAACCTTATATAAAGTAGCTACACAAAGTACAATGCTATACGTGCATGCATGCATCAGTATTAAAACTATAATATCACCATACTGTATCTACAAATATATTAGTTTTGCAAGGGACATTGTTCTGCATTAGGAGTGTACATTTTAATATTTTAATTACATTTTGCTTATAATACTTATAATACTTTTACTCAGACTAAGAATTAAGCTATTTGAAGCTATTTTAAATGCAGGGTTTTTACTTGTAGTGGAATATATTTACAGTGCTGTTTTGGTACCATCAAATTGCATTCACTGATTTATATTCCATATGCTTTAAGAGGAAATGTGTTGAGCTAATTATTGCTAGCAAACAATGTATGCTTATACAAAAACTCCTCTGCAACTGGAGTGTTTCAACTCTTTTTTAAACATTGTTGATGAGTTAGTTGACATGCTACATTCACACCCTGAATGTTTATTAGCTACTCTAATGTCTGCATTTACTGCCAATAGAGTACAGTACTGTAAGCTTCCCAGTGTATCCTCTTTCTTCCACAACTAAATCTGCATCCTGCCCTGGGCCTTGCTTTCATTGTTTTCTCTTGTGATTATATGTCAGTAACCATTATCGCTTTTTGATGAAAACCAAAAGATATGCACACTAATAATTATTGCAGCAGTCTGGTGTTAAAAAAAAGATACATTTAGCTTATCTGAAGTAGGAATATTTTCTCAGCACACGAACATTTGCGATACATGGTTTGCATTGGGGACTGAAGACATGCAATATGATATAAATTATGTGCTATCAGTAGTTTACATGATTTTGATTATTTAATTTATGGGTTCGTTGTGGTTTATGCAAAGCAAACGACCTATACACAGGTCAACATTGTTTTGCAGACATCTCCATCCAAACATTATCTCTGACCCGTCGGCCACAGCGATTACAGGGTCATGAAATGGAGAATGTGATGAGAGTGCATGTTTCCTATACAGGTGTCCTATAGAAGGTAAACGCAGATGAGGACTCAGAGATTGAAGAGTGACGCATCTATGGATAGTGTAACAAATGTATTCTCTCATGGGCACTTCAGCAAGAACATGGATGCTCCTTTTCAATCTATATTTCTGAGGAACAATGGGGCTTCTCAGTTTAGCAGCAGCAGTTGTAGCCTATAGCTATAGAGACTCCCTGTCATGCAGTCAATGGAGACAATAGAGGAGAGGTTTGACATGAATGGGAAATGATCTGAGGTTAGTGCTGATTGGCTGTGGACTTTATCGCTTGTGGCAAGTGTGATCATCTTTCAAGCATTCAGGGTGTTTCATTATCATGAAATGTCATAATTTATTATTATACAATTTTAATACAGTATAATCAAAATATATAATAATAATAATAATAATAATAATAATAATAATAATAATAATAATAATATAACATTAATTGAATGTGCAGGATTTCAGGAAAGTTGCCTGAAATGGTGAAATGCAGTTTGTTTGTTCATAACACAATTTTGAACTTAACACAACAGCAAACAACTAACTGTCATTATTCATTTTTGATGGAAAGAAACCTGAAACAGTAGTTGTTGTTAACCCAATTGACAGATTAATCTGCTGGGTTTATATCTGACAGTGAATCCTGCCTGGAGCTGCTGCCGTCCAAACGAGAAGTCACGGGGGAAACGTGGAGAAAGTGTGGAAAGGAGGGCTTGACAGTCACACCCCTATGGTTTCATGTGTCTTGAGGTTTTCAAATACTATAAAAGCCACACTGCACAACTGGTTCTGTGACACGAGACACCAGGTACCAGCAAAGGTAAGACTGTCTCATGGGTCTATACATTTTTTTATGTGCGTAATTTTAGAATAAACAAACAGTTTCAACAAAGCAAAACATTTGCAACTCTTTGATAGGGAAATGTATAGTCACATAAAAATGGTACTGGCTTTTCTAAATAATGTGTTTTTGCACATCTGCTATAACTCAGTTGATATAGTTATTTGAGTGTCATTCTGGTGTTTTTGTTATTGCTGATATTGTTTTTTATTCTTCGTATAAAGGCAGGATTTATCAATGAACTGAGCATCCTCCAGACAGCATGACTCTCCGTCTTTGTCTCCCCCTGCTGGCTGTGCTGCTGCAGCCAGCTCTGTGTCTCTACAACTGCACGTCTGAGTATGAAAGAACCCCAGGTAGGTTACCTTTTACCTTCATGAAGGTGGTTTTGTTTTATATCAGTATTCTGACAAATCAGAGCAGATGGTAATTGGTGACAAATACAAATTGTAAAAATGACATTTCACAATGTAATGGACGTTTTCCTCATCTCTGTCTCTGCAGCAGCAACTGAAAACATATTGTAATTTTGATTCCAATGAAGGTTAAAAACACTTTTACTTCTTTCATAGACAATTCGGACTTGACCGTTGTCTGTGGCGCCAGTACGATCAGCCTGGAGATCAACCAGTGCACGGCTCAGTGGGCCGGCTTCAACACCACAGACCTGGCTCTGAATGGGAACCACAACACCACTGAGTGCCTCGGCTCTATCGACAACAGTGTGGACCCTCCCACCATCCGTTACCAGCTTCCTGTTAACCACAGTCAGGAAAACCCCTGCCGCCAGTCTCTGCAGGTCAGAAAGTGTCAATCATGTTGAATTAATGGATACAATAGTTCCAGTGATTTTACTGCCAGGGATTTAGATAAACAACACTTATTTTGGGGTTATATGGCAGTATAGAAGAAGGTCATGCAATTATTATTTTGTTGTGTTGTTCAGATTGTGGATGAGGTGCCGGACCGCACAGGTCCATTCAGCAGCTTCTTAAGTATCCAGTCAGTTATCATCACCGGGTTCATTGACACACCCAAAACTGCCCTAGGGGTGATCAGCTACTCCACAGACCTCTACTATCACTTCTCCTGCCGCTACCCGCTGGAGTACCTGATCAACAACACACAGATTGTGGCGTAAGTAACTAAACCATCCTTTAAAATGAGCCTACATTGTCCAGAAGGGATATTTTTGATATACACCATCGAGGCGTACATATAGACAGTGCAGGAGGTGCAGTTGGATAGGGGCCCATGCAGTAGGGGGCTGTAGAGAGAGGGGGTCTATTAACAATGTGTTGGGCAGGGACCATGACCAGACCAGACCCGGAAAATACATCCATACAAGTTAGAACTCACATCAACATGGAAACGGTGCCATTGGCTGTATATGTCCTGTACATGTCATCTCCGTCATGATTTTCATTTTGTGGGGTTAAATAGTCCGTGGCAATAATATAACTATATGCTTATTCTACATTAACTATAGAAACCATGAATAAACTATTAAATATTTTTGTCATATACAGATATGCAATGATGATTGTTGGATATTATGTATGCGGATGTTCAATGTTAAGTCTCTATTTGATCATGTGATGAGACAATATATGGTGTGTGTGTGTGTGTTTGACATTAGCGTGCACTGGGCCCATTGTGACTACCTTATGTCACTGTACCTTATTACATTTTCTCTGAGGCAACACATGACATACTGTAATTTTCTTTTCCATGATTTCTTAGCTCCTCAGTTTCCGTGGCGACCAGCGATAATAATGGAACCTTCATTGACACACTGAAAATGGGGGTTTTTAATGTAAGTGGGCATTCAGTTTCCTTAGACCTTATACTATACTGTAGAGCTGTTTCTATTGGCTTATTTTACTCTTCTTATTTCTTCAGGACTCTGACTATGAGTACCCGTTAGTGGTTCCTTCGACAGGACTTGAGCTGCGCACCAGGATCTATGTGGAGGTCAAGGCTGTTAACCTCACAGGAAAGTAAGTAATTAGTATTTGGATGAGTGGATGTATATAATGGATTTGCTTATCGGAAAAAAAATATTGACATTAGAGAAATTTTCTTGTTGCAAACAGTAAATCATTGTCCCACTGTCCTCTTTTCAGTTTCAATGTACTGCTGGATCACTGCTTTGGCACTCCCACTCCTTACAACATGTCGCAGAGTGAGCAGCACAACTTCTTCACAGGGTAAGGACGCACACTTCAATAGTATAGCTTCTTACATGGGGGAAATAACTTCTGCATCACTTTTTAAAATATAAACTATGTCTAAATAATTCTGCTCTCTAGCTGTTCAATAGACCAAAAGACGTCTGTGACAAGCAATGGCCTTTCCAAGGTCGCCTGGTTTAACTTTGAGGCCTTCCGCTTTGTTCGGGACCGCAACCAGGCAATGTCCAGCATCTATCTGCACTGCATAATGAGACTCTGCGAGCCCAGCAAATGTCAAGAGATCCTGGCTGTAAGTTGAGAAGTCAAAAAGAAATCAGAGAAAGAAATGCTAAAGCGACTTTCAAAGGTACCCCATGCCAATAGGTCCAGGGCAGATATTTGTATGATACATACTGTATATCACAGTGTATATAACTTACCCTTTTAAAAATATAGAAATAGAAAATGTTCTCACCACAGTGTTGAGCTGAGTTAGTCACACTTAATAAACCTAAAACATTTACGATTTACAACTCAAAACATTACTAGAAATTTTTGGATAGTATTATTTTATTTATTTATTAGATACTGACTCCGATAACTGAATTAGGGACATTGTGGTTCATGGTACATTTTTCTATTTTAGCAAAAAATAAAACAAATCACTTGTTATTTCTTATAGAGTTATAGACTCATATAACATAGATCATACTAAACCTAACTAAATGTGTGTTGTTTTTCAGTCCTGTAACAAAAGAAGAAAACGATCTTTGACTCCTTTTGGAGAATTAAGCAACGAATCTGCCACTGTTTCAGTTGGACCTCTTTACACTGCAAGAGAAGGTAAGACCCAGCAAAAACACAACTATAGTGAGCTATGAAAGTTTACTTTATTCTTATCTTCCCCTTCTAAAGAGACGCCATATGCAGCTGCTTACAGTGAGTATATTTTGATCAAATTCATCATTAGAAATACATTTGAATATCTTGGAAGATCTATGAAGAGAACACAAAAAGCAATCTCAATATATCTCCCACTGCGTGCATTAGGTAATGACGTGGCATCAGAGGGGGAAGATGTGAACGTGACGGTCCTCGTCATAGGGTTGGTGTTCGGTTCGGCTGCCGCTGCTTTGCTGGTTCTGGGAGGCTGGTTCGCCGTGAAGAAGTTTTATTGGGCCGGAGGATTATCCCATGCCTTTAACTGACAGATCAATTAGCAAATTATCTTCGCCTCATACCATATTGTGATTATATGTTTATTGTGAGAACATACAATCTGATACGGTTGTGACTTGTCAGTAATTCTCACATATTCTTGTCAGGTGACCATGGAATATACACCCATGTGTATACTTTCTGCATCTGCATTCGGCAGTCATTTATCGGCTATGAAGAAACAGTCACACCTGAACTATGTCTAAAAAAAGAAACATTAATAACTATGTAAGCATTTAAAGAACCATCCTTTTAATATGGTATGTTATCACAGATTTTATTTTTTTAATAGTTTGCAAGTATGCCAACTGACAAGTATTGCTTAAAACATTTATATACATATAAACACATGCTGCATAATCTGCAGTATATAAATCAGATCTGTTTTGTACATATATTAAAAATAAAGAAATGTTAAAATCCTGTGGGTGCAGCACTCTGTGGTTGATATTACATGCAGAATAAACATATACTGACATGTGCTGACATTTACAAATTCACATGCAGAATGAAAAAAAGAGTACATCAATCAAAACCAAAACACTAAATATTTACAGGCTACTTACTTTGCTGGTACAATAGCAAACAACAGACCAAATGTATGGCTTGAATACATGTACAATGATACACTTTAATAGGTCCATAGAGCATTTAATTGTTAGTTTTGTATAAAACATTACAGTTGTCTCTGTCACTGCACTGAGTGCATAATGTCTTGGATCAGAGCAGATAATTTAACTGAGAAATCCTCCTGCAAGGAGGAAGAAGAAACAGGAGACAGGCTGGAGGCTCCCTGGACCTCCAGCTCCTCTTCAAGCCCCTGAAACAGCCTCTCCATTCGCCCCTGAAAGACTTGGCTCTGCAGGGCTGCATTTTGGCAGAACCGCTCCGTACTGGCTGTGACTTCAGCCTTACCAAGCCGTGCAGTTTCTAGCAGAGTAGCAAGCTCTGCTTGGAGAGAGCCCGTCCTCTTCTGGGCCTCCATCCTCAGCGTACTCACTTCTTGTCCCAACCTTAAAATAATGTTCTGCCAGTGCTCTGACTGAGCTGCCTCTTGCTCACTAGCACCGATCTCTTTCAGATGTTCGATCACCCCAACGGTTTTAGTATGGAAGTCGCTAATGAGGACGGCCACCTTGGCGCTGCTCTGCTCCAGGGTTAGGTTCATCCAGTCGAAGGCTTCCTGGTACAGAGCCGGAGTGGCCTCTCCCTGTTCCTCTGCTGTCTCCAGGCCCTGCAGATAGAGGCTCAGCTGGCCACACAAATCTTTGGTGTTGCTGCTGAGAGAGCCCTGGAGCTGCTTGGTGAGGGGAGCCAAACGCTCCCTCATGCTGGCCAGAGCGGAGCCGAGGTGGGCCGGAGATGAGGACAACCTCTCTCGTAGCTCGGCCAGCTCTTGACGGAGACGGATACGCAGGCGCTCCGACTCCATGTTGAGCTTGCGTTGCATCTCTTCTGCCACAGGGTTTTTGCTGTGGACATCTTGGTCGTAAAGGTCACTGCTGTCAATGTTGGTCTTGTAGATTTGACTGAGCAAAGGGGCACAAAAGCACTCGATTAGAACATTCTTTTGATGTTTGTTCTCTTTAGATATTTCACCTTGACTTGAATGTATGGATGCACATTTATTTCCGGTCTTTAACTTGTTTGCAGTGCTTAGTTTAGTCAACTTACTTCACATCCTTTGTGGGTCCTGTCTTGTCATGAGCCTGGTTGGCCTTCAAATCAGTCCAGGTTGCCTCCCTGGTGTAACGGGGGAGTCGATATGCTGCAGAAAAAGAAAAAACATACATGAAAAAAAAAAATACAAATGCAAAATAAAGGCTCTTGCACAGCATTTGAGGAGCAGTGCATACCTGACGTTGTCAAGAATGACAGGGCGAAGATCACAGCTTTTAGATGCATTTTTAACTTTCTGTATAGGAAGAAGAAAAAAAAGACTTACATAAGTATTTCACATTAGTACAAACAAATGACTGTATACTGAACATTTTAAGATGAATACATTATTTTTAATTATTTTTCCATACATGTCATTCTCTGTCTAAGAAAGAAGACAAGAAAAGATCAATATGTGAAGACGTGGCTAGCCATTACCTGAGAATCAGAGGTCTGTAGAGTGACTTCTCCTCCCATCCAACTTATAGGTCCTCGTTATCAGAGAGCCTGCCCAAACTGTGTCAACAGTCAACACGTGGAGGGTCACACTGATGACAGAACACATATACACACACACACACACACACACACACACACACACACACACACACACACACACACACACACACACACACACACACACACACACACACACACACACACACACACAGCATTGATTTAAGGGAATTATGTCATGTCAATAAGGATGTGTCACTTTAAGATAGTGTGTAAAAGGGAGAAAGTAATATGATGAGAAGCATGATAGAATAACAATACTGCCATAAGATAACAATACTGTAATAACAATGATATAGAAAGATTGCTGCCAACTCAACAACGGGGTTGTGCCCTTAATTAGAAGAAGAAAGTAAAAAATGAGGTAGAAGTTTATTGGAGCAACCAAATTGGAGCAACAAAAAAAGGTTCAACAAGTTCAAGTTTGTGTGTCAACAGCCAACTACAAATGAGGTTGGATTCCAGGTTTTTTACGTCAAAGACTCACTTTGCCAGGAACCATAATTGTATCAGTATTTACACTGGGGTCACCTGTTAGACCCACAGCACCCGATGTGGCTCTTTTAGTATTATGTAAGATTTGAAGTGAGTTTTTCAGTTTTGTATGTTTCAAGTTGTGTATCCAATTTTGGATCAGCTTCAAGCCTTTGTTATGAAGGCTTCTTCTGGATGCTTGAAAATCAACAGTTTACAAATCAATGTTTGTGTCGCAAATCAGGACGGAGCAGCTCAAAACACTGTAGTAAACACTGCTGATTATGCAAACCTGTGTTCTTTTTTTTTTATTTTACCAGCAAAACAAGAAATAAGTCAATTTACAAGACATTTTTTAGTGCATTAATGCTCATTTACAGTGTGACATTTCGACATTTGCATACATTTCTACAAAATGCATAAAACGGCATTACCAATGATATCCTGTCCATGATCTTAACTTGTAGAGTGTTTGTGAGTATGATGTGACATGGATGTGTGGGTGAAAGTTGAATCCTGTTCAGTTGGGTAAGTTATGGGACGTCACTGTGGGCTCATAGTCCATGGCTACCGTGATGAAATATGTGGCTTATTCCACCTATCCAAAGTCCAACATTTATTTCAATACAATAACAGAGTGAGTAAGAGGTTTTGATTGTTGAACAGATAGCACTTTAAACATACTGTATGTGCCCACAGAAAGTCTTATTGTCCACACGCATGAAAATAGAATTCATGGTTGTAGAAAATATTAGTATAGCTCTTGATATTTACAATGACTGCACGGCATAATACATGCTATTTCACAATAAACTACAGGGCTGAGTGTCCTGTTTGATTTAAATATAGAGCAAAGGGTAACAATCTCACCTTGGTTATTACACAGGTATGCAGAGGTTTCCATGAATCTTTTATTTACTTAGTCAAATGTGTATTCTTTAATACAAATAAATGAACATGTCTGTAGCATATGCAGGCCACTTTCATAAATAAATGCATATATTATGCATTTTGCACGTTGTACTGCATACACACTATCAGCTTACATATAAAACAGACTTATTATTATTGTATATATCTTTTATCTTTCGTCCTGCTGTTTTTGTTTATTTTGTTGTAAATTGCTGCTACCCCGACACCAAATTTCCCCTTGGGGATTAATAAAGTATATATTCATTCATTCATTCATTCATTATTGTGATAAATGACCCGTCAGTTGTGGGCCGCACATACCCTGACAGAAGTCTTATTATTATGTGATTAGAAGTTTAAAGTTGCACCTGGCTTGCGTAAAGTCATATCAGAGCAGATATCTGAGCCTGATATGTTAATTTCAATATGAATTCAGCAGCTGCTGTGATGCTGAGAAGACTCTAAAGCAAAGCTGCGTTGATGTATCTTGTTAGCCAAATCTTTAATCAGTTTCACGGTCGGATTGTGAAGAACAAATGCAGTAACGTGACCCGGCAGCACCAGGCAGCCATACTCTCGGTTTTTCCCGCTACTTTCCACTGTCACTGTCACCTTACCTCACAGGCCTCATAAATCATTCAGCAGGCCATTGAAAATTATGCAGTCCAGTAGCCCACTACGCACCTCACAGCTCTAGACATATCAGGTCCTGTGTGCAGGACTACAGCAGACAGGGGATGCTTGGAGCTAGGTTGCTACACCATCTTCATAACTACTTTATTGGCTATGATCGAAACAAGGCACGCAACCAAGAGACTTTTTTACAGATCTTGGATAAAGAAATGTCTCCCTGAGTCTGGAAAAGAGCTGGGTTACTAGTGCACCAGCCCCTTACTTCAGCAGGTGGACATGTTAACCATGCTAAGGACATGCATATGCAAGAGTTTCAGGTGTGTGTGGTGGCTGAGTGCTGTGCTTCTTACTCTGGTACATGGAAACAATTTGAGTCAACAGTTCCAGGAGAGGCCATCTTGCCAGCCAGGTACGCTGCCCTGACTGTAGGATCTTTTGATAACCAGGCAAAAGATTTACTGCCATTCAATGCATACCTACAGACAAATATGTGTTCCTTTCTGCATATATTTAATCGCTTACGTATACTTTCTCCAGAGGATTTTGGTGACAAGCGACAGACACAGAGCACTGCCAGCAACCTTTGTACTTCTTGAACTTGTATATTGTATGTGTATCTATTTATGATAGGTTTCTACTGCCCTTTGGGGAACTTCATTCCAGTCCCTTGTCCCAGGGGAACCTACGGGCCGACTTCTGGTGCAATGTCAATTGACAGCTGTCTGAAGTGTCCTCCTCACCACTTCTGTCCTCGACCAGGCCTGCCGGCCTCCCTGCCTTGTGGACCTGAGGCTCAGCAGCCTCTCTCTGGTCAGGACACTTGTGTCTGTCTGGGAGAGGGACAGAGTTTCCAGGTGAAAAAGGGTTTTCACCTGAAGTTTTCAACCCAGTCATTCCTGCAACATGTGTGTTCTCTAAAGTGTGTTTCTGTGACCATTTTATTGTCAACATCACTGCCTTGTACTTCACCCACTTGTGTACCCACTTGTGTACCAATTTTTCATATTTTCATTTCAGCATATGACTTTCTTTATGTTACTCTTGCATCCTAGGAAACATTGTGCACACTAATGTGAGAGTGGTTTCCTCACTGAGAGGAAACTTTAGACTTTACAATCTGTTGCTTCAAGCTGAAAGAGCTGTAGATCAAATTCCTTCGCAGTAGGGTCTTGTTTCCTAGTTTGTTGCAGCTTGCACTCGTGATTAGACCATTAATCAGCACTTAATAAGGAGAATTAGATTTTTGGTCATGGGTGTTTGTAAAAACTAATGAGGAATGAATAAATTAATGAATGGTGGAAGGAAGGAAAAACAGATGAGGCGATCAAGGGAGGATGGAAGAAAGGAAGGAAAGAAGAATGGAAGGAAGCACATGAGACAATCAATAAAGGAAAGAAAGAAGGAAGGAAGACAGATATGTATGGTTTAATATGCTTTGTCAGTGAATGAATGAATTACCAGATTAGGTCAAATTAGGTAACAAATGGACCGCACTGTGAACGGCATCCAACAATATACAATTTGATGTTTGAACTCTGCTGCCTTTTCTGCAGACCAGTGATGGGCGGTGCCACTGCACCATCGGCTACCAACCTACCAACAAAGGAGATGCGTGTGTCCACAAACTCTACTATGTCTGCAGAGACGGAAGAACTCGTACACAGCATGGAGACTGTCTAGAGAGATATCAGTGGTCACTTCACTGCAGGCAGCAGGTCAGAATTTGTGCAATTGTATCACACACAGAAGTAAGGCTACACACTAAAGTAGAGCAAAGGTAACTGGCATTTCTTTCACAAAACAACAGGAAACTCTTCCTGATGATCTGATTGAATAAAACTTGAGGATTTGTATATACTGTAGACCAGGGGTCACCAACCTTTTTGAAGCCGAGAGCTACTTCAAGGGTACAAAATAATACGAAGGGCTACTTGTTTGATACAAACCTCCTGAACAACAAAGTTGCACAGATCACTATCTATTTAACCCCTATCTAACTATCTAACTCTATCTAACTCTATCTAACCCCCTTCAGAAATGGTCGGAGTTAGGGCTGGGCGGTATGGCCAAAAATTAATATCACAGTATTTTGTAAGATTCTGGCGTATTTTTTTCTTCTTCAGTAAACGCATTCATTCATTGATGCTGAAAAGGACCGCAGGCCAACTGAACAGCTGTTTTTACGTTGGTACATAGAGGGTGTTAGGAAGCTAAACCTGGAGGGACTTAGGACCCAGGGGAATGTAGGTGAAAAAAAACAGGAAGGGTCTGTCTCTTCCTGCGACGGAGTTTCTTCTTGGTGTGATAGTGGGTGAGCTGTACCCAGCATGCTCGGTGGTATAATTTTATAAATGTACAATTATTAGTGTTACAAATTGTTAATAAGTCACAAACTGTTGTGTCTTGGTGTTTTACCCTGTTAAAATGTGTTAGTTGTGGGTTATTAATTGTTGTTATAAAGTTTTAACCGCGACTAAAGTTAGAACCATGATACAAGTTAGAACCATGACACATAAGTAGCTCCGACCGCTGCGCGCACAGCAGTGATTTTTTTTATTTTTATTCTTTTTCTTGTGAAGGCTCATAAGCGTGTTCTATTTTTAGAACATGCTTCGCGGGCGACTAGCGTGGTCTCTGCGGGCGACCAGGTGCCCGCGGGCACCGTGTTGGCTACCCCTGCTGTAGACTGTGATCTGTTGACAGAACACACTGAAAAAACAAACTCTACAATCATAGACAAGGATAATGAGTACAACCTAGATGTCTTTGCCCTTTCCTCCATGAACCTGACAATAGTTTATCTAGCAGAGGCTTGTATTAGTTCCACTTAATATTTAACCATTAACCGCTAACTCAGTTAGCAAGGCCTTCGCTGTACTACTGCCTACCTATTTGGTACAAATGACCTTACACCTAGTTACACACTAAAACCGGGCACGAGTGGAAAATGCCGCCACTTTTTCTATGATTTCGAAAAAACAATAATCTAAAACTCTCAAAAAGGATTTTAGTTGACTAATAACTAAAAAGTCAACTAAAAAGGATTTTAGTTGACTAATAAATCCTTTTGCTGATTTTAGCTTTGCACTGGTTACTTTGCTGCAGGTGTGTCAATCTGCAGAGGACTACCGGGGTTATGATGGGGAGCTGGGTCTGTGTGTCTGCAGAGAGCCTCCTGGAAGAGCTGCGTGTGGAGGCCTTTGTAGGAGAAGGCCAGCTACTAAGCTAAAGCTCAAGTGCCAGTCCAATGGAGACATGGAGCTGGTGTGGCGCTATGACAGTCAGGTTAGCAAAGGCAGTTGCTAATTTATATAAACACACACAGCAACATATTAATGCACAAAAGAAAAAGAAATATAGAGAAAAAGCATGCTTTGGGGCCAATTAAAAACCTACTGTATCCGAGAAGTTTTCTCTCTACTTATGATATCCATACAGTACTGTCAATGAAATGTGTGTGTGTGTGTGTGTGTGTGTGTGTGTGTGTGTGTGTGTGTGTGTGTGTGTGTGTGTGCAGGTGACACATGTCTCAGGCAGCGTGCTAGAGAAGTTTTTTAAACAGTTGGACTCCCAGGGGACTTCTCTGTGTAATAGTCATTTCAACTCCTCACATGGTGTCTACATTGTTCAGACAACAGGTAAAGACACACAAAGTGGCTTTCTGTCTGGCTCTTCTTCTCTCTTTCCATTTATCTCACACATCTTATACCTTATTGTCTGATTGCAGAGGCAGGCTTCCTCGGCCTTCTCAACGGCCTCCCAAAGGAGCTTCAGCAACTCTTTCCTGTCCCCACACAGTGGGACACTCAGAGCTCAGCTGGTTTGTCGAAAGAAAACCACATATTTGTTTTTATCATTAAAATAAATAATAATGAATGATCCATGATGAAGGTCCTGTGCTGTGTTTTTTTTTAGGAAGAGATTCTGATGTTCTGTGGGAGGTCAGCAAAGTTGAAAATATCAGTAATGAAGGAATAGAAATAAATTCCAGCAGCAGGAAGAGAAACAAAAGTGATACCAAGGAAGAAGTAAAGGATTCAAGTGTAATAGGAGTTCTGAACCCCACAACGTGTCTCCATTTGGGTGACGTTGTTCTCTTCACTGTGGACACACATCTATTTCCTCAGTATGATCTGTAGGTTAAATGCTAGGCATACACTATTTTCATATACATTTTTGCTACGTTTTTTTAGTTACTTCACATTAATACTTCATGTCTTGCAGTGACAACTTGTACAACACAAACAGTGATTTCGACTGGGGCGCATTCAGACGGTTAAAAGAAGAGCTGACTCTGTCTTGGACTCCTCCCAGCTTCTTTGCGGTGGTCTTTAGCCAGCCTGGAGTATATGTTTTTACACTGAGCAGCCATCAGCACAAACACTTGGTAACTGAATGTGAAATAATATAATTGCTTGCTTTGCTGATGCCTAACAACAAAAAATTATTCTGTAAGAGATTGAGATAAAAGTGACAGGAGTGTGTATCAAGTCCCCTATGACGTGCAAAAGGGTGTCCACATGCATTTGATGGTAGAAATAAAAAGAAGGAGAAAAAAAGAAGAGGAAACTGCGGATCAAAATATTGCTCTGGTAGTGTTCAAACATTTCACAAGACATCTTTAAGTTTGCCCACCTTGGTCTGTTCTTGGTCCTTAGATAGCAAGACATAAACAAGTATCTGCACTCTTGTTTAAGTCTGTCCACTTATAGTCATAATAAACACTGAACACTAAACAGACAAATTCCTTGATTTGGGTCTAACTGAATCAAATTCTTACATTAATGTGAATTTACAACCTGAATAATGAAAAAACTGTCAAATTTTCTCTCACTTTCTGCTCTCTAACTTTTCTTACTCAGTATGTGCGGGTGATGCCTGCAGGCGGCCAATGCTATGAGCCCGGCCCTTTCTTCCCCACCATCCCTCGTCATGTGACCAGGGTGGGAATCAGTAGGAGACGCAACCTGTTACTGAGGCCAGATTGGCTGGTGACCGGAGGACTGCTATTTGGAGCTGTGGTCATCCTCTGTATATGTGTTACACTGCTGGTTAGTGTCCACACAAACACACACACATACACTATCACATGTTCAAAGTATCACTTATTCACATTCATCCATCTATCCCATATTTAGATCCTGTTCCGTGAATATGGATGGCCTGAGAAGCAACCAATCAGAGCACGGTATCGCTTGTTGCAGTTGGCCTACCACATGGACGACTACTCGTCAAAAGGTTCAAGGGTGATCTCACTTAGGAAGATTCACCGAAACCATCAAGCTCGAATGACACAGGATTCCATACAGCCAGGTACAATAATGGAGCTGTGACAACACACACACACACACACACACACACACACACACACACACACCCTCTCAGCTCATTCATATATGTCCGATATGTTACATAACTTACATTCAAACATGATCTGCAACACGTCAATGAATGCCCCTGCAGTGTGCACACGTAAGACACACACACACACACACACACACACACACACACACACACACACACACACACACACACACACACACACACACACATAGACTGACACTGAGTTGAAGACCCTTGTGATTTCTTTTTTCTTTTTTCTTTTTTCTTTTTTCTTTTTTCTTTTTTCTTTTTTTTATTGGTATTAGGCATCAATCAGACATCTACAAATGCTCTTCAGACAATTGACCTCCCTGATGATGCTCATACTAGCCATGTACGTATACAAGGGGTGAAAAACAGAACAAACAACAAAAAGAAACAAAAAGAAACAAAAAGAAACAAAATGAAACAGAGAACAAAAAGAAAAAACAATGTATAACTAGGGAGCGATCTGTTTTCATTCTTATTCATTGATCCATGAAAACAAAATCAGGTCTATGGGGTGCCACGTATGCAACCCACTTTTTCCAATATCCCCAAAATTTTTCCCGTTTGTGGTTGACAGATGCGGTTATCTTCTCCATGTTGTAAATGTCCATTGTAATGTCCATCCATGTATTCAGAGTCGGACTCTCTTGTGATAACCATTTCCTGGTGAGAGTCTTTTTACCGGCCACAAGCAGTACATTTATTAAATACTTGTCTCTTTTTGACAATGTGTCAGGTAAATATCCCAGATACATGTTCTGTAGGGCGGTGTGTATCCTTCTCCAATAGTCTGTGATAGCAGGGCAATCCCAGAAAATATGGTAATGGTTTGCATTTTGATTCCCACATCCTCTCCAGCAAACGGGAGGGTTACTATCATAGTGCCGTTTCTGAGAGGGTGTAATAAAATACCGTATCACATTTTTCCACCCAAACTCTCTCCATGTCTGTGATCTGGTACACTTCCATTGAACTTGACATATTACTGTCCATTCTTCCTCGGATATAGTTATTCCTCCCTCCTTCTCCCATTTTGTTTTAATATAAGAGGTTGAATGGCTTTTAAAATCCATCAGACATTTATATATACATGAGATGATTTTACTGCCTATATCTGAGTTATATGCTTTTTTAAACAGTTCTATCAGATATGTACTATTTGTCGTATTTTTCATCTTCGTATTCACGAAGTGTCGCATCTGCAAGTATCGATAGAAGTCCTGTTTTTCTAGTGAATGTTTCTCTTTAAGAGTTTCAAAATTTAGCAGTGTGCCTCCTTTCATTATTTTGCATATGGCTGTTATTCCTGTAGCTGTCCAATCCCTAAATCTAGTATCTAATTTATTCGGTGTGAAGTCGGAATCATACGCACACCATTTCAGTGTTACAATATCTCCCTCTAATTTGTGTTCTCTTATAATGGTTTTCCATACTTCAAGAGTCCACTTTAACCATGGGTTATCAGTAGTATTTATGTGACTTTGTAGGTTGCGATCAGCTAGGATTGCCTGTATGGGGGTGGAGGTTATTTTCTCTTCAATGTTTTTCCATTGAGCCTTATACGATGGGTTGCGCCAGCATATTACAGCTCTCATCTGTGCCGCCAAATAATAATCCCTAAGAGACGGTAGGCCCCATCCTCCCTTTTCTTTAGGTAGTTGTAAGGTTTTGAGACGGACCCTGGGTCTTTTACCTGTCCAAATATATCTAGATAACATCTTGTCCCATTCATGAAATTGTTTTTGCTTAATCTCTGTAGGCAGAGTTTGAAATAGATAGAGTAGTCTGGGCAGTACATTCATTTTAATGGATTCAATCCTCGCAGTGAAATTTAGGAAAGGAGTTAAGTTCCATCTTGCTATGTCTTCCTTAATTTTTCTTATTAGTGGATCATAGTTATATTCTGCAAGTTTTGTAAGATCTTTTGTAATATCGATGCCCAGATATTTGAAGGATGTTATTTGCCATGCAAGGGGATATTTGTTTTCAATTTCTCTTGGTGGGCTATAGTTATATGAGAGTAACTGGGTTTTACCCACGTTAATCTTATACCTTGATAGTTTACCATACTGTTCAAATGACTGCATCAGTTTAGGTAGAGAGTATGTTGGTTGCTCCAGGTAGATCAAGATGTCATCTGCGTAACAGGCCAATTTGTGCTCTATACCTTTAATAGTAATTCCTTTAATATCTTCATTTTGTCTGATATATTGAGCTAGTGGCTCCAAATATAATGCGAAGAGTAGTGGTGACCATGCGCAGCTCTGTCTTGTACCTCTTTCTAGATTGAAACTGTTCGATAAATATCCGTTGATTTTAATCCTGGCAGTGGGATTGTCATATAATGCCTGAATCGTTTTAATAATTGTGTCATGTAGACCAAATCTGTGAAGGACTCTATAAAGGAAAATCCAGTTAACGGAGTCAAAAGCCTTTTCAGCATCCACACTTATCACTATTGCTTCTATCTTATTTTTTTGTATATGATCCATAATGTGTATCGTCCTTCGTATATTATCTTGTGTTTGGCGTTGTTGTATAAACCCTGTCTGATCATTATGTATCAGCATGGGTAAAAACTCCTCTAATCTTCTTGCCATGATGGAAGTGAATAATCTATAATCTATATTTAGGACCGATATTGGTCTCAATGATCCACACTCCATTTTATCCTTGCCTTCTTTCGGTATAGCAGAGATTATTGCTTCTTTCCAGCTGGGTGGCGTTTGCGCCTGTTTTAAAGCCTAGTTCAGTGTGGGAAGTATCACAGGGATCAGCTCATTTTTAAATTCCTTGTACCACTCTGCAGTGTAACCATCTGATCCTGGAGACTTGCTTAATTTTAACCTGCTAATTACTGATCCTAGTTCCTCTTGAGTTATATCTGCTGTCATACTTCTATTTTGATCTTCATTTAAAGTGGGCAACTTTAGAGAGTTCAAATAGCTATCAATTTGGGTTGCATCTCCCCCCGGAACTTTAGAATATAGATTTTTGTAAAATGCTTCAAAGGCTTCCTGAATTTCACTTAGTCGATTTTTTATCCCTTTTGTTCTTGGATCCCTAATTCTGTGGATTGTGTTTTCTGCCATCTTCTTTTTCAATTTCCATGCTAGTATTTTCATTGATTTGGATCCACTTTCATAGTGTCCCTTGTGATCCCTTGTGATTTCTTATGTAACACTGACAGTGACCCCTTGGCATTGCTCCAACCCAAACAGTTACTGTTGAAAAGGCTCTTCCTGATATCACTTGCTGGGACAAACTGTAATAATGACAATCATTACAAATGTCACAGGACCCTCCAATGATTATATTGTTGCATTTTTATGCAATTACCACTATAAAAGTCTTTGACCTTGCTACATAGAGTTATCATTTGACTGTTCAATATCGTAACATTTCCTCCCTTATGCCAGTTCTTTATGAAATGCTTTTGCCAAAGAAAGTGCCTTCCAGAATGCCTTTGGAGAAACAAGTGGAAACTGTTCGCTTGTAAAGAGGGAAATTATTTATCAAAGCTTCTTTATGCATTCATAAAGAAAAGCATGCACCAGAAATGAACACTAGAAAGGATGTACTAAAACATGCAGGTATGGCCGACGCGGTCCAAGTTCATTGATCTTCAACAGGCAGCACATTGTGCTCGCTCTTAAAGGTTCACTTTGAGGGAGGTGTTTTTATGTTCTAATGATCTCTCCCTTTGTCCCTTTTTTTACAGTCTGTGCAGACACCTTGGAGGAGTTCTGGGATTATGAGCACCAGGTGGATCTGGAGGCATTCAGCAGCAACACCTTCTACAACCTCCTGCTCAAACAGAGTCTGTCTGTCACCACACGACTGGGACAGCTCACCACTGAGGCCTGTAGCTCTTAGTTTTAATGCACAAAAAACAAACATACTCCCTCATTTTCTCTGATACATGTCATTATTTTCTCTGCGGTTTCTTACCTTTCCTGGGACACCAGAAAGTATTCCCCTTTGGACTGCTTCACACAGAAAATGATGCATTAATATCCTATATTACAAATTCTTGTTTTATGAATAGTTAATGCAGTAAGGATGCCCCATGTATAATACATTTTGTTTGTTGACACTGTCTAAATGGATAGATAACATCCTACATCACATCATTGAAATACACATATTTGCTTTCTTCTTGAGCTTTAGATGAGGAAATTGGGACCACTCTCATGTCTGTAGGCTAAATATAAAGCTACTGCCAGCAATTGTTAAACATAGCTAACTTTAAGACTGGAAACAACGAGAAACAGCTGGCCTGGCTCTGTGGGAAGTGAACAAAATCTGCCTTACACTACTTGTAAAGCTCACTAATCAACATGTTATATCTAGTTTGTTTAATCCACACAAGTGTAAAAACAACTTGTGGTGTAAAGAGGTGTTATTGCTTAACGCAGTAACTTTCTAACAGTGGTCTTTAAAGGTGCTGGTATGCGGCTTTTGTTCCCTTTGGATTGAGTCAGGCTAGCTGTTTCTCTTTGTTTCCAAATGTTTCACTAAACTAAACTAAGCTAACCAGCTGTTGCCTGTAGCTTCATATTTACCGTAAAGATATGAAAGTGGTATTGATCTTCTAGTCAAACACATCTTATATTCTCGCCTGACTGTTAGTCTACTTCATACACCGTCCTTTCTAACAATCTAATCACTCACTTTAGATACAAAGTTGTGTAGGAGACAGAGATTGTTATTCCAGCCCTAAGGACAGATGAGGTGATACATATGTAATTGGAGATGCACACATCACACCCATGTGTCATCCCACTGACATGCATGTCTTGCTAGTGTTGGGTGCGTACTAGTTGCATTGGGGTGGGGTCAGATGTGTAATCTGATTACTATGATATAAAGACGTTTGTGCGGCAGTCCCTTTGTTTTCATATTCGTGTCTCTGTGTATCCAGGTAAAGGAGCTATATCAGGGAGTGCTTGGGAAACTGCAGCCACTCCACCCTCACTTGATCACTGAGGAGAGAATGGGAGAGGGCTATGAGAGGATGAGGAGGGAGGTGGAGAAGGAGGTGGTGCGACGGAAGTCTCTGGCCTCTCAGCTCAGGACACTGCTTGACAGTCAGCTGCAGGTTTACATTACTTGACATTCACATCTGTACAGCCTCTCATATCCCATTATAAAGATTAGGTGGCTGGTTTTTTTCTGACAAATAATTATTCAAATAACAAGGACAGTGAAATATAAAGAGAAAGAGAATGTTTTAAAGAGACAGCAATCCATCTTGGGCTGCAACTAATGATTATTTTGGTATTAATTAGTCATTGGAATGTCCACAATTATGGAAAATGTCCAGGGTGACACAATCAAATTACTTGTTTAAGCAACAAAACAAAACCCAAAATAAATTCAGCTTATTTTGACATATGACATGTAGGCTTGAGAAAATGTTTAGCATTTTTTAATGAAACAGGACTAAAATGATAATAACAAAAATAAAATAATAAAATGATAATCCATAATAGTTGCTGATCAATTTTCTGTTTACCAAGTATCAAACAGTTGACTAATTGTATTATTCTCCAGGTCCTGAGGCAAGAGCAGCAGGCCCAGCAGAGGGTTCACAGTGTGTTCACATCTCAGCTCAGAGAGTGCACCAGACTACTTTCCAATGTTTATAACAACAATCTCCAACAAAAGTAAAGCTTCCAGCTATCCTTTGCAAAGTGACACAAACAACAAGCGCAAAAGAGTAAATCCCCTGACATCTTCCATCTGTCGTTTGCCATCTTCAGTTTGATCCAGAGGCTGACATCCCTGGTGGAGGAGATGGGAGAGCTGGTGTCAGCGGAGTGCCAGCGTCAGGGAGCCTGGGGGTTTCTGGGTGAGGGTACTGGGGCCAAGCTGCTCTGCCCTGACACTGGGACCGTGCTGACCAAGGACCACATCTTTGGTGAGTCCAACTCTCCTGAGTTAGATGACAAAAAATACTTAAAAAACTATATCCTTGAATCTTAGAAAAACAGCACCATCTTTTGCTTAAAAATGTGCACTGCAACAACAAGATCGCCAACGCATACAGATACACTTTCCCAGTTTCACTTCACACCCATTTAGGGACATACATAAAATGTTCACAAGTAGTACAAACATACTCCACTAATTAGCTCATAAAATGGAATATTAGCATTTTAAACATGGTTATTCCAACAAGTTAGAGGTGTACATTAATGATAAAGACACATACGTGTTTCAAGTTTTTACACTTCAGCAATCCATGAAAGAAAAAAAATCAGAATGAGAAGATGTCCATGTGTCGTGTTTGATGATCGCTCTTTTCCTGCCTCACTCCAGGTCCTGATGGATCCCTGCGTGTTTGCCGGTCACTTCATTGTGATTCGGTCACAGGCCTCTTCAGGCCAAATGCCCACAGCCATATGCTGCTGAGCAGTGGCCACACCATGGCAGTGCCACCTGATTTCTTCCTCAACCCGCAGACCGGCAGAGTTATGCCCATAGCTGGCAACGTGGCCTATGATCCTGCAAGCTCGACTCTAGTTTTCACAACAGATTCATGTACAGGTAACGCGAGGGGTGTTCTGTTGGGGTGGGGGAAAAATCCATTAAAAAATGAAAAAGGCATTCAACGATGGAAGCAAAATACTGGTGTACTTCTTTTTACATAGTGGAATAGATCAATGACTGAAATTAAAGTATCAAGTAAATTAAGTATTGGTGAAAAACTGAATATCACATGATGGATGACATATGACTGCAAGAGTTTTCCGGGTTGGCCATTTTTTAAGACATTGACATATATCATCTCAAGTTACAAATATGGTCAAAATACTATTTTAAAGACACAAATGGGGTTTTGTAAAATCTCTTAATAGAGATATTGAGGATGCATCTTATTTTCTCCTGCTTGATGTTCTACAGCACCTCTTTGATCCATTGATTGTGTGATGGAGGGGTTACATCCTTCCATTTTAATAAAATTACGCGTCTAGCTGATAGAAAAAAGGAAAAGGCAACAACCTTCCTTAAGTGAGCAGGACATTGGAGTCATCTGGAATGAAGAATATACCTAAAATAGCAATTGTAGAAAAGCGCATAATATTACAAATATAAGTCTTGAAAATGTTATCACCAGAGGTTGGTAATTTTGGGGTATGGGGTCTTTTGCACCTGTCACAATAGTTTGTGGACATTTTGACAAACTAACCTGTGCTTCTCTCAGGAGACAACAGGAAGTGGGACAGTCCCCTCCTTCCTTTCATTCCTTACCCAACCTCCGGCCACTCAGACCAGCCTCTGCCCAACACTCGGCTCAGAGGCCTCAGACCAGGCCAGAGACTGCAGCTGGGAGTTCCCATGGCAGACCCTGACACAGGGGTCCCAGTGCCCATTCTGGCTGTAACCATCCACCCCCAGACAGGACTAGTCTACCCACTGGGAGGGGTGCACGTCTGTCCCCTCACCCGCCTGCTGCAGCCCATCCAGACTGGCTATCCCATGCTAGACTCCAGAACAGGGGATGTTGTGCTCACTGTTGGGGTCAATCTAGATGCAGCATCAGGTTTGTGCTACTGGTGAGTCCTCACAACAGCCCATGTCGAGGTCACCCCACCTTCAGTGAGTTCCCTGTGTTCTGTGTAGGAGCTGTGCTGCCAGTAGGTGGAGTTCTGCTGGCCGAGTCCTTTATCGAGCCTCTGAGTGGGCGGATGGTGAGAGTGGGAGGTGCCAGTGTACGGGCAGGGCAACTGCTGCCTAATGCAGGCGGATACCAGGCCCTTCTAGACAGCAAGGTGCTTGATTAGATTACATGCTTTTGACTACATTCTGAATGAAGGAATTGTAGATGTTCAAATTTCCATTTTTTTTCTTCTATGTTGGCCTAAAAGTTGAGATTAAAATTTCATTTTTGACTTTGAAAACAGCAGTTGGCAAAAATAATTTCACCACAAAGTCTATGCAGCAGTTGTTTCTAGAGGTATGAATGCATAGTTTAAATAAATGAATACTATGTATGTGTGTTGTACCATGTTATGCCAGGGATAACAGATTCATTCAGGAGATATTTGACCCAAACAAATACCTTGAGTGAAAGTAAAATGTTTCTTGATTAGGTTCTGGCAGTGATGTTCAAAGTATTGGAGCTCCTGAAGCCACTAACTGAGGAGTGGGGATCAGACCAGACTTTGCAGCGCCATCAGGGCAGCGAGAGAGGGAGCGGTCGACAAGATCATTTCGTAGCTGCAGCCAAAGAGCTCCAGCAGGCCTGGGGACGGAGCTTGCACTGCCAGCTGCAGCTGCAGACCAGATTGGGAATCCTGCAGGACTGGGCTGCAGATCTCCAGAAGGATGGCGGGACTCTGGGTGAGGAAATTACAGCGAGAGGGTGTGAGCAGTAAATCACAAAGTCACTTTGGGAATGTATTCTTCTTTTGTTTGGTTGGTTCTCTCCTGCTCCTCCCTTTGTTGCTGTAAATGAGGGTCACTATTTTTTCTGTACCTTTTTTTTTTTAGCTGTCTGTCTTTTCATTTTAATCTCTGCTTGTCATCAATGCCAGTAAACAAACATGCCACTTTGCATTTGTATTTGCTTATCTGATTCTTGTTTATTGTGATATGAGGACATACATTAATTTACTGAAGGCTGTTACTGTTTTTGAAAGTAAGAGCACCTTTTTGCTGCTTCCAAATGTCAGTGTGTCCTTATGTGCCTTTTACTACTGAGAACAAAAATAGTTTCATGCATAAAATTACTTATGTATATTTCTTTAGCTCTGGAAAGGTTTCATGAGCCTAAGGTGGATGACATTTTTTTTCTTATCTCAAATGACTTTTCACATGGCCTTTGTCAAAAGCAACCACCGTCCACAGAAACGAAGCAGCTCATAACTCATAGCCATATTCTAGAATACAGGAAACACAGAACTATCGCACTATTGCCATGACCTCAAAAAGGCAAAGACATAAAAACCTTTAACTAAGGCCACACATTCATAGTAATCACACTGCCATGAATTGTACCGTAGACACTGTGTTTATATCTTTTTTTTAGTTGTCTTAGCTCCTCATTCAGCAACAGTCAGATTGCCTCAGTACAAAAATATTGTTGATCTGCTTGATGCCGTTTCCAATCTGCCCTTCATGATAGGCTTATCGTGTTCTCTGCATAATTTAAGATGCTTCGGGTAATGTTGTTATGTGTGCTCTGCTTGATCATCTGTTTCTTAGTTTTGCATCTGATAATGTTTAATATGTTTTGCCAGATGTGCCTTGCAGTCACAATCCTGTTTCATGCACCTCACTCTGTCTGTATATATTTTTTGCATTTGCTTTTGTATAAAGGTTGATTGATCTTCAAATAATCATAAAAGTAGCAGTAGAGCAAACTCAATCGAATGTGAAATCTCTAAGCCTTTGCTCTACTAGTTAGACATGTTTTGACCTACTTCTGAGAAATGTGTTGGCCATAAAGACCTGCAGAAATACTTTGGGAAATAAATATTTGAGCAGCATTTCATATTTTGTTTCCTCCACTCTAACTCTCTGACTTCTCTTGCTCTGTTCAAACCAGGAGAGATGCCTCTCTTGGGTTCAAACATGTGTGTGCCAGCTCTGCTGGGGATGGAGTACCCTGACCCCATGGGGTCTGGTCTGAGTGTGCCTGTGCTGGGGTGTCAGACAGACCTCGGCTCTGGGAGAATAATACCGCTGGCAGGGACCATGGAGGACCCTGATGGAAAAGGTACCATAATAAAGAAAACAATTGCACTGGTCACCTGACACAGTTCATCTAATCCATTTTTAAATTATATTAAACAATACAGAATAAAGCAAGCGGTACCCTTTTCTGTATTGCACTTCACAGGCTTGGTGGCTATCTGTTATGCATCTCAGACTGTTGACCCAGTGACAGGGGTGTTGACCCCAGTGGTTGGAGCCAGGCTGGATGTGTCCAGAAAAAAAGTTGTCCCAGTCACAGCTTCCTACTGGCTAACGGTGGCCGACCAAACTGATAGTGTGCAGGTGGGGAAGTAGTTTAGAGAAATGTTTCCATAAAGGATTACACACAAGAAACCTTTAATTTGAGAACAGTGGTGATGCAACTCTCTGCCTGATGGGAATTTTTCAGCATAATAAATTCAGCAGGATTTAAAAGTGTTTAAAGTCTTTATGTTAAGGGATGTGAAGTTATGTTAATCCTCCAGCATTTCATTTGGCAGCCCATTGAATTCAGTGGTAGCGAACTTGATGTGCTTCTTTTTGTTGTTGCTATTGTATTGCCAGGTGGAGGTGCTGCAGAGGGAGGTGTGTGCGCGAAACACTTACTGGCAGCAGCAGAGGCAACGGGAGGACGATGTTCTCTCTGATCTGGACTCCGCTCTATTCCAGTGTCTCTTTAGAGTTACAGAAACAAAGTCTTATCAGGTGAGTGGTGCAGTTTTGGTTGTAAACATCTTATACAGCCTGGCCTCTGAGAAAAGGAGGTACAATTCAAAGGGATTGAGCCTTTTAAACATTTAAAAATGAGGAAGGGGATTCATGAATGCTGGGGAAATAGTCACATTGGAAAGTAATTCTAAAGAAGGTTTTCATATCTTGCTGTGCACTGCAGGTAAGCAAGTTGGTTATAATGAGGACACACTGCAAAGTCCCTGTATCCCTTTGTATAATTGAGTGCCTCCCAAACCTTTGTTCCTTCCCTTGACTGTGTGTCTTTTTGTGTGTCAGTATGCAAATATCTGCCTCCACTTTTCACAAACAAAGTATACGTGTATACTCTGCTGCAGGTCCAGTGGACAGGGAGGCAGCTGAAGGAAGCCGCCGTGGAGCTGCAGGATTCAGCGCAGACGGAGGCGCAAAGGAGAGCAGCTCAGAGCTCCCTCTTGGCTCTGATCTTGCCTCTGCATGTATCACACATCCTCACACTGGGTAAATTGTCTGGCAAGCTGGCAGCATGAAGAGCATGAAGGAAATTACACTCATGACCTGCCCGGTGGTTACATTCATTGCTTGCCAAAAGAGAGATTCTGCATGCCAGCGTCTTATATAGCACCCTTCTGTTGTGTAGTAATTAACATAATTTTTATGTTCAATATTTTATTGGGCTTGGCAGTATGTCTTTGTCTGTTTGTTTAGGTGACGAGCAAGAATGGGATCGGCAGTGTGTGTGGCACTCAGAGCTTGTGGCAGGCCTTGATAAGGTGGATGTGAGTATGGAGCAGCTGCAGCAAGACCAAGACAAATGGACGGCACAGGGAGGAGACTGGGCTTCGGCCCTCCATGCTATGGTCAGAGTAACGGGTTTCTGCTCTTTTTTTGACTAACACAGTTAGGTCAGATGTTTACTTCCCTCTCACGCCACCAATGGCAAATACATATGACTCACAATGCTATAGAGAGCTTTCAAATGTCTAGTGATTTAACTTTGGTGCCAGCTGAAATGCACACTGTAACATTGTCATCTATATGTAAATAAGACTTCATGCTTCTCTCTCAATCCTGTGTTTATTTATCCTCCAGGAAAGAGAGCTGAGACAGAGAGAGTTGTGGGAGCAGTGTTGCTCCAGACTGACAGAGGTGGAAGCTGCTCTTAATGCGCTGCATTTTGTCAGACACCTCTCTCAACTCCGCGCCGACACTGCTCAGGTCAAAACACACAGACACACCACACACATAGCACTGAATATAAATAAACCTACATATATGATGCAGGGAAGCAAACAGCTCTTTTTGTTTGTCTTTTAACATCATTAACTCTGTTTATTTGAACCTGAGATGAACAACCAATGCACGTTGTACTTAGAGTTTTCAAGAAGTTTAGGAATATTTTATTTATTTATTTATATCTATTGATGTTATTCTGAGCTACATCCTTCTTCCTGTTTGTCTAGGCAGTCCTGTGTGGGCACTTTTGGTATAAGGAATATGGTCTGGTCCAGTGCAGTGGACACAGGCCGACTGTGGAGGTCAGGGGTTTACTTCAACAGATGGCTTTGCCGCTGCTGGAGAGACTGAACCAGCTCCTGGAAGACAAACCGCCTGCCAGCTTCTCTCCCAACATCTCCAATCAGCACATTTCTGGTACCAGATAGGGGTACTATATGTACATGATAAGGGTACTTATCAGTGGCGGCTGGTGACATTTTTTTGGGGGGGGGCGCAGTTGGGCGGCGCGGTTTAAATAGCACTCCACAATGAGAAGAAAAGAGGTTTGGAGTAGAATATTCTAAAAAACAAAGCTTTATTTCAAGAAAACACAGTGCTCAACACTGTCCAATAACAACTATCAACAAACTGTAACTTTGGGCATGAGAGGTTCAGAGCAGAATGGTTTAAGAAACATTCAATGTGGTGGCCAGAGCAACTTCAGGGAATACATTGACGTAGCATTCAAACTGGGGGCCCTGCAGTAAGGTGGCACTGGTGAGGTGGTGTTTGAAGGCAAAGCGTTCCCTGGTGTGTCCAAGTATGGTGTCACAAACCTACAGATAAATATATAGAGAGAGACAGAGACAGTAAGATAAGTTGTGGGGAAATATCTACTACAAACAGGCTTCATACTACAGACAAAAAACTATGTTTTGTGTGTCTTGATAGCTCAGCAACATAGACAAAAGGCCAGGAGCCACCTTGATGGCTGTAGCTCTCACACACACACACACACACACACACACACACACACACACACACACACACACACACACACACACACACACACACACACACACACACTAACTTGTTGGGGGTTGAATTGGTATTTTAGATAAAGTTATAGCCTGATATGATATCCACCCAAATCTAACAATGTCCAACATGTGTTCTGCTGTGGGAAAGCATCTGCTGATTTTGACACTCACCTCTGCAGCAATCCTTCAAGCTCATCTTCCTTCACAGCCCGGCGCTTCCTCGGCTGCTCAGAGCCACTGCTTTGCTACACACTGAGCCTCCAGCTAACAGCTCCGGTTAGCATGTAGCTTGGTGCATGTAGCTTCACTGCTTTGCTGCTGAATATTTAAATCCGGACGTTCGGGTCCCAACTCTTTCAGCCTCTTCTTGTCAACATCTGATCGTGGATTGAAAGGTGTTTCGCGTAGGAATACCACAGAGTTTTCAGTCGCCATACTAACATAATCAAAGTCTCTGCTAGCTGTGTTGCTCGCGTAGCTACGTGGGAGCTATATGGGATGTGAGGGAATGATAAAGGTCTCTGATTCGACGAATAGTCCAACCACGTTGCAATAAGAAACGATGTCATTGGCTAGGGCGCAGATTTGTACGCCCGAAGACTCACGTTTCATCCGCCAATGAGAAGCTGTCCTTGCCGAAACGAGGGTGAAATGTTTGTTCGCTGCCATAGACTCACATTGGGCCGGCGCCCCAACAGGGAGGAGGGGCTTTTCTCAGTAATGATGAATGGTGATATATTATATTTGGTATATCTTAAGTGGTTGTTGACAGGGGCTTACGGTCTCCCACACACATTTAGCGCGTCAACACGGTATATTTCTTATTTAAATTATTTGGTATATAATGTTTTTTGACAGTATATATTTTTTTTTTTTTCTTCTTTTTTTTTTTCATGGCAAAATTTTAAGAGGGGCGGCGCCCTAGCGCCCTCTATTGACGCACCGCCACTGGTACTTATACATGATGCAGTAAAGTATTTTCCAGAGAAAGAACAAGCCCTCATTGAATAATGACATTATATCTATACAAATGTTCTGCTGTTTTCAGTTTTGATACACAATCTTTGAACTTGCTGTGCTGCAGCCCACATTTCCTGGTTCTTTCACTCTGTGAGCCTGCAAATCCCGAGACCTGAAGCCATTATCTACATTTTCCCACACATTCAGTTTCTTTGGTTAAAGGATAAGATTGATGCTATTTTACATTTTTATTATTGTCAACAAATCCCATGAAAAGACCAAAACCATATAACCCAATAATTACTTCATAAGACCTAAATGTTTATTTTCAAAAAGGCTAATTAATTTCCCCCAAAACACTGGGCCCTGTAGACACAGACTGTATGACAAACATTACATAATACAGGATTAAATGATGCAATTGTTGGCAACTATTCTCCATGGATATATTTATATTTTAAGACTTTTGATGCTTTAGTGAGCATTTACAGCAGTGGGATTGAGGCTCTGGCGCAGAATAATTAACCATGTATCAGGCTTTGACTCAATAGAAAATACTGTAAGTGTGATCAATTAATTGTTAGAATTAGTTGACAATAAGAAGAACGAATATTGGCAAGCTTGCCCTTTGAGTGTGAGTTCTGATGGGTTTCAGGTTTGTCAACAAAGCAGGCGTATGGGTTGGAGATAGCCTCTAGAGTCTGGACAGCCTCCGTGCCTGTGGTGAAAGGTATGTGCTTCTCAAACCACTCAAGCCTTGTGATAACATGTCTGTATAGGTGTGTAGAGAGAGTGTGTGTACAGAGAAAGTGTAGAAGTATTGTGAAGTATGTTCATTGTCAAAATGCTGCAGGGTAAAGCAGTGAGAAGGGAAACATCCACTGTGTCGGTAAGAATTCATCAATGTTTGCCGGAGAAAAAAATCAATGTTGTTCAGTTTCTTTATTGTATCTGGAGATGAAAGGTAGTAAAATGATGTAAGAGAACAGTGAAGATTCAGGTGATTATTATGATTCTGGCAGGTGTTGAAAATAAGATATAGCTTGTTGTATATGCAGGTACAAAAATCCCTCAGGTAAATTTTACAATGAGAAAACAAATAGAATCAAAATTTGGGATGTAGAGTAAATGTATTAACTCAAAATAATGTGACTTGCGTCGGAAGAGAACTTCCACTGCTTGAGGGGATACTTTGATTTTCTTCCTCCATGAATTGGCTATTTATCATAGCTTGTTTGTGTTTCTCAAGGAATCTCTACACAGTCATTGAGGGAGCCTGTCGGTTTAGCTCAATGCCAGGACACTGGTCTGCAGGCCAGCTCAGCGCCGACACACAACTCACAGAGACACACCGCATCTTATGGCGTTCACTCCCAGGGTGAGATAAAACACACATGTTTATTATTATTATTATTCAGCCCCTGTCCTGCCTCAGTGCGGTGTGTGAGCACGGCTTTGCATAAAGACTGGAAACAGGGGAGAACAGCCAGCCTGGCTCAGTCCAAAGGCAACACAATCCAAACAGCACCTCGAAAGCTCACTAATTTACACATTATATCTAGATTGTTTAATCAAATGGAGTGTAAAAGTAAAGTGTAAAATAAAGTGTGGTCTTACAACGATTCTTGGCCACTGCCAGTGAAATATTTCTGCACATAACACCCATACAACTACAATGTGTCGTTTTTATATAGATATATCGAAAGTTACGAAGGTAACTACGGTTCTATGAATCCTGGATGACCGCCAGAGGCAATGTTTCACACTGGATATATTCAATATCGCGCTTGCGCAGTTCGAGTAATTATAACAACAAAGTCACGTGTGACCTCGGGTGACCCCCAGCCGGGTATAACTTACCGCGTCATCCCAAGCTCGGTTCTGCAGAATCTTCTCGCGAAATCACGAGATTCCGAGTGACCAAGAACTCTGGCGGTCATCCAGGATTCATAGAACCGTAGTTACCTTCGTAACTTTCGTTCTATTTCATCCTTACTGACCGCCAGAGGCAGTGTTTCATACTGGATGACTTATACCAACAAAGTCACGAGGAATCCCACAGGAACTACCTCATATGGCTCAAGCAGAGGAATTTGGGCCAAGAACCACACCCAGTGGGTGAGGGGTGGCAACGTTCACTCAAGTCTCTGTTGAAAGTGCTGGGTAATGCCCCTAAGGCTGCAGCACATGTATCCTGCACGGGCACACCTCTCAAGGTTGCCCCTGATGTGGAGACAATCCTGGTAGAATGGCACCCTACCCCGGATGTCCGAGCACGGCCGTTCGCTCTGTATGCACAGGCCCCGGTCTCCACTATCCAGTGGGACAGGCGCTGTTTAGAAAGGGCACAGCCCTTCTTAGGTCTCTCCTAGGACAACACAACTGGCCTGACCGCTGTATGCATGCGGTGGCCTTGACCTAGGTTTCGAGGACCCGCACCGGGCACAGAAGCTCTGACTGTGCCAGCTGGATAGGCTGGTTGAGATACAAGCATTTCCCCACCCCTGGGGGAAAACGCTGCATTAGGCCACATTAGGCCTGTCTTGAGTTCCACCTCAGACAGGATTCACTCACCAACAGGGCGTGTAGCTCGCCTACCCGCCTGCCGAAGTGATGGCAAGGAGGAGAAAAAAGCAGTCCTTGCCGACAGACATCTCAGCCTCTGCCTCGGTTTCAAGAGGCAAACATAGGGCGTCCATTACCACGGACAAGTCCCCTGAGGAGCCTTCGGGGCGCTCGAAGGGTGCAGCCGCTGCGCCCCGTCTAAGGAGAGGGACACCAGCCTGTGGCTCAATACCCCGTCATTGTCGACCTCAGCATGCTGCCCTGAAATAGCAGCTATGTACCTCCTCAGGGTAGAGGGAGACTGGCCCTCCTCTAGGAGGGACAGCAGAAACACTAGTACAGTAGGCACGGGGCACTGTACTGAGTCCTCGTCCTGTAGACGGGTAGATGGCGCACTGGCCTTCAGAATAGTCCTCCTGACTGGCTCTGTGCAGCCACTCGGCGGCCGCTCGGGCCCCTAGTTGACGGCGGCTGGGATCGTAATGCTAGATCCGACCACCTAGCTCCAATATGAGGGAAGTGCCATGGCGTCCCGCAGCAGAGTCTGTGCAACAGGGGTAACCAAGTCCTGGCTGGCCATAAGGGGCAACCAGCACTAGTCTGTGGCCCCGTTGAATAACACTGAGGAGCTTTGGCAGATCAGAGGAAATGGGGGGAAAGCATAAAGAAGGCCCTCTGGCCACATGTGAGCCAGGGCATCTTGACCCAGAGGACTGGTCCTCTCCCTTAAGGAGAACCAGTGGAACACGGTCGAGGTGTTGTCCGACCGAAGTACATGTTTTCCTCTCAAGTATGGAAGGAAATGTTTGAGCGCTAGGTGACATTGACCTGCTCAATGAGGTACTGAGCGGACCCCCTCCCCCGAGCACGGAACGGAAGCACCCTGAAGCACCCTGAACCAAGATAACGGCCTTGACAGGCCAATGAAGGAACCATCTGTGGCTAGGCACAATGGGCACCTAAAAATAGGCATCCTTCAAGTCGACGGATGTGAACCAGTCTCCTCTGGAGACAGCACGAAGGGCGCCTGCTGTGCTCAGCCTATGAATGGCGAGACCCCAGGACTTGTTGAGTCCCCTCCGACCTAGGACTGGGCGCAGTCTTCCGCCCCTCTTCCTTGCGAGGAAGTAGGTTAAGTAGAACCCCCCGGGCTGTGACCTGGGATCCACCACCTCTTTGCCGGGTCGGTGATGATAGTCTCCCTGACCCGGCTGAAGGTCGGCGTTGGAATTGAAGCCTGTACCCGACCGCCGGCCTCAAATATGCGAGACGCAATAGTCGGCTCAATGGCTGGCCTCAAGGCCCCCTTTTGCCGCGTCCTCTATGGATGCCAGGGTTCGGCCATCTGCCGTAAGAGATGGGAGAGAGCATGCGGTGTCTCCCCCGCATGCGTGCAACTCCCTCAGAGGAAAAAGAAAAAACTCCCTCAGAGGAAAAAGAAAAAAGAGAGAAAAGGTGGCAGGGGCGGGAATGTGCCTGACGCCGAGCGGCACGCTTCCGTTAGCGTTCCACTTAGTTAGCGGGAGCGAGAGCGCCCGTGGAATCTGCTGTTGCAGACACAATATTAGTCGATCTCATCCGGTGTTGCTTCACGGTGTGAAGATAGCCGACCTGGTGATGACCAAAGATAGGTACGCCGTCCGGCTCGATGGTCCGGATGTAGAAGCGCACCGTCTCCTCCTAGGAGGTTCTAGCTGTCGCAGCCTTTGGAGGGCGAGAGACCCGCAACTCCGACCGGAGGTCACAAGGCTACAGGCGACGAGCTTTCTTCTACACAAGTTCAGCCAAAGCTGATGCTAACAAACTAGTTAGCCTGCGCAGCGAGAAGATGAAAGAGAACCGAGCTCGGGATGTCGCGGTAAGTTATACCCGGCTGGGGGTCACCCGAGGTCACACGTGACTTTGTTGTTATAATTACTCGAACTGCGCAAGCGCGATATTGAACATATCCAGTGTGAAACACTGCCTCTGGTGGTCAGTAAGGATCAAATAGAACACGTTGATTTGTAATGTCAAACAGAGGCAGCCAAGCTGTTTGCCCCTTTTCCAGTCATTGTGATAAGCTATGCTAACCTTCACAACATGTTGAACTATTTCTCGAATGATAATGAGACATTTTAATCTTGACTTCCTACAGAGAGACAGTCAATGAAAGAGTCCGCTCAGCCGACACATAGTATCTCTGTCCCCACAATTCCAGGTAACATCATGATGTAAGATAACATGTACTTAGAGCGACTTGTGATGTGTCGCATTTACGTTATCCATCAATGTTGCTTTTAATTCTTAGAAGAGGAGTGGACCAAGCTGCTGGAGCTCTCTCCTCTGTTCCAGTTGTTAAAGGGGATGGAGCGACAGTTGAGGGGCTCGGCCTGCGGGGCAGGGCTTCTTCAAGGAGAGCTCGCTGGTAGGTCGTACACTGTTGGTGTTTTAATTTTTAATTTTTGTGTGTATGGTATGCAGAAAGTCCCATCTACAGTATATGCACACACACACACACACACACACACACACACACACACACACACACACACACACACACACACACACACACACACACACACACACACACACACACACAACACCACAGCATAATCATTGAGTATTCAATCAAGCATAACACAAAACACCACAGTTGTTTTCTCCCTAAATAAAACCTACGTGGAGAAAATTTCATCGGCTTGATTTCTTAAAATGTGTCTTTTTAATAAATTCTGAATGCACTATTCGAATACATTTAGAATTTTTTTTCTATCAACCCTCACTCCCAACTACCTCCAATGTTAACCCAGCCGTGTCAATATTAAACGGTCAGAGCAACTCTGTAGTATGAAGAGCGAGATAGTCTGCACAGGGCTGTAAATAGAGTCCCAGTGTGAAGGAAGATTATTGTCGCTGTCACAACAATTAACGAAATTACACATATTACGTAAATAATTAACGTTTGTAAATTCATGTTTCTGTTCATGCAGCTTGTATAAGTATTGTGCATTTAGAACCTCAAGTGTTTAGCTGAATGCTGGTTTAAATAAAATAGATCCCAGAGTAACTATTAAGAAATAGCGTTTTTTTTTTATTGGACACACTCGTGGCCTGATTATAAGGAGAACAGTCTGTCTTTCCACCACTTTAGTCCAGACTTAAATGTCTCAACAAATATCACATGACTCAGAGAATGAAGTCTACTGACTTTGGTGATCCCCTGACTTTTACCCTAATGCCAACACAAGTTGTACATTTGTGGTTTTAAGTGAAATGTCTTGTTTGGATGGAGTTTCATTAAATTTGCTATCAACATTTATGTTGCGCACTGGATAAATTTAAATGTGTTTGATGATCCCCTAACATTTCATCTACTGCTATTATCAGGTTCATCATCAAATTGCCAAATATGTTATGATTAATACCTGTGAAACTATAGCCACCCTCAGTTGAGGGTGGCTATAGTTGCTGCCAAACATAAACACGGGGAGAATTTTGCAATAACTCTTTGAGGTTTAATGAGTTGGATTTGTAACACATAAATATATCACTTTCAAGTATTTATCAGTTGAAAAGATGTGTGGTTTTTTAACCACAACCAGAAAAGAAGAAAAAAAATCCCAGACATCTCAAAGTTAAACTTATATTCTGCACATATGTTGAATGAAGACAGTCATAGCTGCCAACTAGAGGTGACACTAGCGCTTTGCAGCTACTTGAATCACTCAGTTAGCACATGTTCAGTAAAATAAATGTTGAATTTAAATAGTTTTTTTTCAAATTTTGTTTCCCCAAGAGTTTGGAGCTATTACTGTACAGTAAGTAATGGCCTGTACTTCTCAGCAACCGTCTCGTTCTGTGTTGTGTCCAGAAAAAGGCAAGAGTTTCGTAGACGTCCTCGATGCTCAGTGGGAGTGTGAGGGAGAGCTGATCCTGTTGGACCTGTCAGTCCTTAACCCCAGAGAGTTTTTGGTCTACCAGCACGGACTATTCCTGATGCGCACATTGCATAATCTAAAACTGGTTGGTGTTGGTTATTTTTTAACTTCATTGCTTATTCTTTTTTATGTTTTTCTGTTTAACAGTTTTTTAATTCTGAAGTACTCAGGCAGGAAACCCTCGAACTATCTCTGTATCACACTTAAAGATCAAAGGGGGCTTGGCTTTTGGACTAAGATCACGAGGGCTTGAAACTGACCTTTAGTTCAGACTGATATCATCCCTTAAATCTCATCTTGAAATAAATACTTTCACTGGTATTCATTTTGTTGTTTTCTTGGTGTCATTCGCTATGACACTTAGTTTTTATGAGCTGAGTTTCAGTGAGAATTGTTGTAATACAAAGTCTTGATTGTTCTCTTTTCCAACAGACTCCATCCATTTCACTTCAGATTGCAGCTAGTCTCCCAAACAACAACTACTTCAATAACGCCTTCAGAAATTCCTTCTTTTATCAGGTAAAAATTTGATTTTTTTCTGTGAGTGTAATTTGAGATTTTCCTTATGTTTTTTAGTACAATTTATTGCAATTTGTGATTATTGTGTGTGACATAACTGGCATACACAAGATAATGAACTGACTAATAAAGTCACAAGTGATGCCACTAAAACATAACCAATAAAGTGGACATGAATATTAAATGAAACCCCACGAAATATCCTAGAGTTGGTTTGAAGATTACATTTTGCCTGGCTGTACTTCTATTTGGTTGTGTTCAGGGTGCTAAAATTGTATCTGCAAAGCACTTATAAAAATAGTGTCTGCTGTGCTCAGTGTGACATAATGAGGTCTGTAGATTAGATCATCTGAAATCCAAACAAACTGTGGAGATCGGTTTGTAGCTATCTGTAAACTCAAGCATCAAACCATTTCACACACTGAGGCCACGATTCAGTTTCTCAATCATCAAGAACATTTCTATTGTCAGTATGCGGCCCACAGATATTTAACATTGCTCGTACCAAGGATCTGTCAAAGTCAGGGTTGAATGTCAACTCTTTAAATGTTGTGAAATAGTGCTGGCTCATTTGAGACCATCAAGCACCAGGATTTACTTAAGAAAGGCCACTTGTACTGAAGTTCATTTAGAGAACATTATGTTTTATGCTACCCTTGTTAATGGGGACCTCTATACCTTCACTATGCATGCTAGTGATACTCTCCAGTTCAACTCTGTACGGTTGTTGTGATCTTGTGGCTTAAACATTTTCTTTTCTCTGTATGGTATGCAGATATTCGCCTGCTTGGATTTGGGCCTTTCATAGTCTGTTGATACCTGTGGGTAAATAATTATAGGTATAATACAAAGATAGATATAAACTAAGTAGTTGTGGTGAGTGTATTTGTTGTCATAGTTGGATGACTAGTTGATAGGCTCACTGGAGAATAACTCCCTCAATATAGCTGGTGAATATGAACATAGTCGAACACCATTCAACGTCAAAAAAGTATTGAGACTTCTATACAACTGGAATATTGTCAGTGATGGAAATTAGCTAAACACATTTACTCAAGCACTTAAGTACACTTTTTAGTTCCCCTGAGTATTCTCAATATATGCTGCTTATACTTCATAACATTTCAGAAGGAAATACAATGTTCCTCTACATTCATCTGACAGCAATAACTACTAGTTGCTTTTTAAATTTTAACTCAAATACAAAACACATCAGCTGATAAAATAAAATTGTTAAATTTAGCTAAACTTTGACACACACACACACACACACACACACACACACACACACACACACACACACACACACACACACACACACACACACACACACACTATAATTATTGATGAGAGAGGATCAAACTATTTGTATCATATATTCCAGTTATTCATACAAATTTAATAAAAAACTAATCCTTTAATTTCCTTTCAAAAGGCGAAACATATTGTACAGGGAAATCAATGTGGCCGGGTCCATTTTGTTGTTAAATTTTCTGAATGATGCATGTGTATGTCTTTGTCCAGCTGGAATGTGTTACTGTAAATGAGTGCTCTGTTGACAGGAAGCCGAGGAGACGCTCTTTGTCCGTCGCCAGAGGCTCCAGTCAGTTGGAGGCTTCTCCCTGCTGCTGCTCCACTGTCTGTCCCATGTCAAGATGAAAGACATGAGCTCTGACTCCAGTCCTGCCTTCCAGAGGCTTTTCTTCAAGGTACAGACTAACACTCAAAGTGTGCATGAATAATTACGTTTACTGTTAGTTTGATGTCTTTTGTGACAATTTCATCAACAATTTGTTTTGCTTAATTGTATATCATAGATTCTGCAGGAGTGTCTCGGGGAGCTGTTTCAGGCCAGATTGGATGTGTCCTCCTCTGGACAGGAAGACAATCTGTGTGTGTCGTTACAGGACCAAGAGGCCCCGTCTGGAGTTTTAAAGAGGACTCTTTCAGACGCTCATGCGGCCTCCCTGCTTTACAGGTTTCACAAACCAAGCAGAGGATTGCTGTCTGAAGATGTAAGAACAGAATATTTCATCCAATTACATTAATTTGCTAAATATGTCTTTTTTTGTTGCTCCTTAGTTATTGTTAGTATACTGTGCAAGAGTGGCAGAATACTATTTGTGAGTTGGAGAATAACCAGAGCTCTTGTATGTCTCTTGTTGTGTGTCTTTTTGTGATTATGGGAGCAGGACGTTGAGGAACTACAGAGGAAGCACAGAGAAACATCTCTGCTCTCTCATCTTGAAGTACTTTTGAGAGAGAAAAGCTCTGTGTGAGAGAAATTCTTCCATTTGAAAGAGAAGAAATACACCAAAGCTCTTGTAGCCAACTTTGTGTGCTAGTCGCAGATCCCCCTCAAACACACGACACCCATCTTCAGTAGTTAAGGTTTAACACAACACATTTTATTATTCACAGAACAAACGGTTGCCACACTATGGAGGACTGAAAATGACTTATAAATAAATAAATAAATAAATGCAGGGATAAATACAGGAATAAATAAATAAATGCTTAAATAAATGTATAAATAAATAAATAAATGCAGTAATAAATAAATAAATGCTTAAATAAATGTAGAAATAAATAAATAAATACAGGAATAAATAAATAAATGCTTAAATAAATGTAGAAATAAATAAATAAATACAGGAATATATAAATATAAGTTATACCTAAACAGGACATCATTAAATAAATCTATTTCTACATTTCTGTATTTATTAATTTATTTATGCCTGTATTTATGTGTCCACACGTATTTATACATTTATTTATGCCTTGTATTTCTGTGTCCTTGTATGTAAATGAGCTGGGGCGGTCCGAACCTCTGTCTAAAGCATGATTGGTCACAGGAGTGTGATCCCTGCTATGTTGTGCTCTACTACTTCTGCCTTCACATGTTGTTGAAGTTGGCAAGCTCAGCTAACCGTTAGCAGAAGTCCGGATTTTCAATGCCCTGTCCGGCGTCCGGCGCAGCATCAAGCCGGACGCGTATTTGTCCTCCTTTTTGCAGACCTGCAAACTTGTCACCTTACGGCGAAATTCGCCGTTTTGAAATCAAAATATGTGAACTGGCCGGCCAGCGTTTCTGAGATAGGAGTGGTCGTGATCTTCATAATAGAAGATCTTTGATGAGTCTTGGCCAATCAGCGTTAAGATGTCTCCAGCAGCCGTTTCTCAATACGCGTTCTTCTCTGTACTTGATGAGGAAACTCACAACTGAAAGTTGACGTTCTCTGAATACTACTGTTGTTGAGTCACAACATGTACTTTTAGGATGTTTTCAGGCGAGAAGTTAGTTGTTTAAGCATCAAATCTGTGATCGGTTATTCAAGAATCAGCCGACTTAAAAAGATATGGCGACCAGTTGAGTTCCTGCTGAGGGACCGTGAGTCCCGCAGCACTGGGCCGTCAGCGCTGTGCTGCCCAGCGAGAGCAGCCTGATCCCGGCAGGACTTTTAGAAATGATCCGCTGATCCCTAGTGGTGCTCAACCTGCCCTTTTGCCCTGGATGAGAAAAGTGCCCCTTCTGCTGGAGCCCAATGTTTTTCTTCATTCATCAGTATTTAAGAATAAAAATGACTCTCTCTGTCATCAATTCCCCCCCAAATATGTTTGATATCTGACGGGGCATTTACTTGAGTTATTGTGAGAATTTCGCCCCGACAGCCCCCCCCCCTCCTCCTCCACGTAGTGCTCATGCAGCGCTGAGCGCTAAACTGGTGAAGCTACTTCTGCTCTGACCCGCAGCATCAGACAAACAGGTGATGACGTGTTTGTGAAATCCCCCGACGTTGTTTGGTGATAAATGAACCACAACATTAGCGCCGCTGAAAACATTACGTCGCAACTGGTCCGACGTTTCCTAAAAAATAAACAAACTAAAAACTCACGAAATCCGTGATTTCAAAGCCTTGTCCAGCTGTTTACTGACGTTTGTCATGTTTAATGGAGAGAGAGAGAGAGAGAGAGAGAGAGAGAGAGAGAGAGAGAGAGATTCTCTTCATCAAACGCTCTGCAAGAAGAAAGCCTGGACCGCTCCACAGCCTACAAGCTAACTGATGGTGTAATTCACACAATAAGCATTGAGGTCTGAAGAGAAGTTTGCCGAAATATTTCAAGGTGCGTCAGAGAAGCTGTGACTAGCGGGGCTTTCAAACAGTCCGTCTCCGCATTAAATGGGTCGACGTATTTTTTGCAAAATCAATAAAAAGATTTTAAAAGAAAAATAAATAAATAACACAAACTTCGATATGAACGTAAGAGCCGCATGAAACCAGGCAAAGAGCCGCATGCGGCTCGGGAGCCGCAGGTTGGCCAGGCCTGCTCCAAGGAGATCAATTACAGTAAAAAGGGCTCACATCTCTCTTCACACTTAATGAAATCAAACTGCACCCCTCCTGTTCAATTATTCACAGCCTCACAAAATACTGCATAGTGTCCTCCTTTTTGGTGTTGGATATGGTCACCCTGGCCTAGACAGCTTTTTGACTTCATCTAGCAGCCATGTGAAGGGATCGATTGCTTCTGTCTGGCTCTCCTACTTGACCAATCCTGTTTAACAATGAGGTTCGGACCGCCCCAGCTCATTTGCATACAAGGACACATAAATACAGAAATAAATAAATGAAGAAATACGTGTGGACACATAAATACAGGCATAAATAAATGAAGAAATACAGAAATGTAGAAATAGATTTATTTAATGATGTCCTCTTTAGGTATAACTTATATTTATATATTCCTGTATTTATTTATACATTTATTTAAGCATTTATTTATTTATTTCTGTATTTATTTATTTATTTATACATTTATTTAAGCATTTATTTATTTATTCCTGTATTTATTTATTTATTTATACATTTATTTAAGCATTTATTTATTTATTCCTGCATTTATTTATTTATTTATACATTTATTTAAGCATTTATTTATTTATTCCTGTATTTATCCCTGCATTTATTTATTTATAATTAAGCCATTTACGGTCCTCCATACCACCTGGCTTCTCAGCGGCCAGTGTTCCTCAACCAGTCGGGCTCTCCCAGGCTGGTGTTTCTCTCTCATCTCAGTGTCTCTCAGCCTGCTACTGCTTAAATAAATGAGGGATAAATAGCAACAGCTGTGCCAATTAACCCTGTTGCTGCTCCCCTGAACCACTCACAGATCTCTCTTCTGCAGCTGAGCACAGACCAAGCCCACTACCACACTCTTTATTGCAAGCGGCACAAGAGGAATATATGAAGGTAGATTTGTGTCTTTATTACGCAAAAAAATAATGTTTTGAGAGCAAATTTCTCATTTGTAAGTAAATTATTTGTTAGTTTTGCTTATGAAACTAGAATTTTTGGCTGCAAATCAAAAATCTTTGCTCTCAAAACGAAAAGCTACGAGTTGAGTTTGGACGTAGTGGGCGGGGCTTACGCTGCTGAGTGAGCCAGGAGTTTCTATTGGTGGGTTTGACTTGGCTCTTGACACACACTAACGGGAGGTTACGGTGAGGAGGACATGGGGGTACGTTGACATTATATTGCTCTGTTCTGTCAAAAGTATTTAAAATGCATTTTCAAGCAGAAAGTGGGGCTGCATTTCAACACAGCAGCCCTCAATGTCTTTCTTTAAAGAAAGAGACTCCACGGCACTAACAACATGAAAACAAAGTGAAGCGCTGGTACATTTAAAATAATGTAGACAAAACAGAGCAATATAATGTCAACTTACCTCCGTGTCACATAACCTCCCGTTAGCGTGTGCCAAGAGCCAAGTCAAACCCACCAATAGAAACTCCTCGCTCACTCAGCAGCATAAGCCCCGCCCACTACGTCCAAACTCAACTCGTAGCTTTTCGTTTTGAGAGCGACGTTTCTTTTTTTTGAGAGAGACGTTTAGATTTTTGCTCTAACTAACAACTAATTTACTTACAAATGAGAAATTTGCTCTCAATTTTATTTATTTTTGTTTGCGAAATAAAGACACAAATCTACCTTCATAGGAACACACCACAGATATGAAGCACAGTTTCTGTCTGAGGCTAAGAAACTAGTTTTTAATAGGTGACAAGACCTTAGGCTGGGCAGATGTGTAGCGGTGATGGAACCCTACATTTTGTATGTCATCCACAAAATAAGCATGCTGTATGCTCTGTGTGATAATAACTTGTTTTTCACATGGACACACAATCCACCCTCAATAATTGTCTATTGTTCCAACATATTGATACATTAACCAGCATAAAGTAAATTTAGCACAATATACAACTACTCATACTTCATCATGATATTATTGTCATAATGCTAAATAATGTGCCCCACTGGAGCCACAGAGAAAGGCCACATTTGGTAAACATATGTAGAGTTGTTTATAAAAAATCAAAATAAGCAGTTTTCTCCGACAAATCATGTTTATTTTGGCTTTCGCCACCACAAGCAGTGTATACAAGTAGCATTCCTGGGACATTTTGAGGGTGTACAAACACATGCGTACATCCTGTACGTGTGCACACACATCTGTTTCTATTTAGTGGTCTTCTGTAGGGAGGAGGGGAAGCTCATGATAACAAGCGTTTTACGGAGATTCCAACACGGGCACCACCAACGTTGTCCTCACTTCAAGATAGTGGCTTTGAGAGCGATTAATATGATGATACAAATGATTCCAATAACAAGTGCAAGAACATTAAGGATCTTGGCTTTCCTTGATGCAGCCCCAGCTTCAGCTGATTTCCCGAGAGCATTAGCATTTTGTGCCTTTAAAAAAACAAGTAAATAAATTAGTTTGCGAGAAAAAAAAAAGTTTGACTGAGGAAATTAGATCATCAATTACAGTTGAAACAAAACAAACAAATCTTTAAGAAAAATGTCCAATGTTCCAAACTAAAAGTGATATGTGTAGTTTTTGATTTTAGGACCTCTTAGAATACAGAAGTACAAAGCAGCAAATATAGAAAAAATAATAATTTTCAGGAAATGTGACCTACCAGACAGGAGAAGACGATAGCAGCAATCCCAAGAGGCAGACAACAGCAGAAAGTGTTAAAGATGGACCATGCAATGTAAGATGGAGCCACATCACGGATCTGGCCTCCTTCCATAGTTTCTCTCTGTAAGGTTTGCTGGTCTAAAGTCTAAATCCAATGGCTGCTGGTGGTTGCAACCCACAGCCTTTTATCAGCCATGGGTGGGGGTTAAGGGCAATAAGACTAACAGATGTGAGCATGCCAGAGCAGAGAAAAAAAGACATGTGTTTGGGATGATGGGGGCTTTTGGGGCGTCTCATAAAACTCGGGCTTTACTGGCTGGAGTAACTAAACATGAGGAGTGAATTTGAGGCAGGAAACCTCTCATATTACACTTTTGCATCTTTGAGGAGCACTTTTGCATCTTTGTGCAGTCCAAGCACGCCCGAAGATCCTCCAGAGCTTCACTGGTCCACTGCTTTGATTTCCTGACAACAGGCTTACAGAGCTTTAATTTCTGCCTGCATGCAGGAATCAGATGGACCACAACATCAGAGTGTCCCAGTGCAGCACGAGGGATGGTGTGATAGCCCCCACTTATTGTAGTGTAACAATGGTCTAGTGTTCTCCTCTCTGGTTAAGCATTTAATAAACTGTCTGTATTTGGAGAGTTCATGGCTGAGGTTTCCTTACAGTCACCAAGGACAATAACTAAGGAGTCCGAGTTGGTCCGCTCCACACACGGTATCGGGTCACTGAGCGTACGCTGTGCCTCCAGCACGTTGGCCTGCGGTGGAATTTAAACACTGACCTCATCATCAGCATATTCACATGATTCTCAACAGTAATTAAGCATATTTTGATAAATCAGCTGTCTTGCAAAATTTATATTCAAGTGTGCAATAATAGGTAACTTCTGAAGTACACTGCATCACCCTTCCCCTGAGAGAGCACAGCTGACTGGTTGTGAACCATTATCCATTCATCATGTCTTACTTGTAGTGCTGGTAAATCAGATGTGCAAGGTAATGTCTGAATCGCATATAACAGTCGGCTTTAATTAAGAGCCATGTGTTTACTTTCAGGGGGTTTGAGTGAGGCATACTCAAGATCTTGCTGTTGATTCTGAGAGGGCTCCTTGTCTTCCTTCTTACACTTTGTTGCCTGACTTCAGTTCTTTATAAATAACATTTAACATATAGCCTAAAAGAGTAAAGGACAGGATGACATACTGTATGTTGTTTAATCATAATAGCTCATGCATTGTAGTAATTTCTGAAGTATATATGTCTTTAATTTGACTTGAGATTGCAGTAATAAGAATACTTTCATGTTGCATTCAATCATTTTCATCCCCCTTCATTTCTTTTTTTTTATTTCCATGTAAAGCACTTTGTAACTTTGTTAAGAAACGGGTTATAAATGCCTCATAATTTGTCATTATTGAATGTCTACAGGAACAAAAGGAGAGAGGAGATGAGTGCTCAAAGGAAGGATCATCATGCTTCATTTGCATTGTTCAAGAATTTCTGTTGGACTTTCTGTATTTTTCATACAAAACCAGATAAAAAAGATTGTTGAAAGGACATTGAACTGGAATAAAGTTTTAAAACGGTTAGCATAGACAAACTAAGAAACTAATTTTAACTTGTGGTGGAGTTTTAAATTGGGGTTCATCTTTGGAGATAACCTCAGACGAAAGACCGGAGCCATGAGGCAGTGTATTGTGGAAAGGCAGATAAAGAGGAAAGCAATTAATCAGTGACAGCATTGTGCTGCCTGCATCTGTCGTCCTCTGAGACATGACACTATGGCCTCCACAGCAGTTGAGTCTGGCCATAGAAAAACCCCTCTCTACAGCCGTACAGAAACAACTCTGTCCTGCTTTAATCTAAGCATATTGCAGAGTAGCTGTTTCTCAAAAGCTGGCATACAATGAAGTTTCAAAGCTCTGTTAATTAATCTGACACACAATGCATAAGCAGCAGCTGGACATTGAATAATATACTCTTGTTTTATTTTGAGAGCAATTATAAATGTATCTTCGACAAGCTTTTGTGCAGTCATTGTACTCCACATCATTGTTTATGTGCTCTCTATTTGGCTGTGATCTTTCTTTGCCTGTAACTTAATATCTCAAAAACAAGATCCAAGTGGATGCAAGTGAGGATGTGCAGTGTGTTGTCTCGTTGGAATGCTTTTTATCTTCATTTGCTTTGTGTAAATGAAGATAAAGAGCTTCGCTGTCTGGGGTCGTTGTTGACTGGGATCTGTGAGCTTAGTGGTCTTTGAGGGATGAGGTCATTGCTCCCATTGCTTTGTCGGCCACTTCATGAAGTCCAGTTGTGCCAAATGATGTAGCCCGATGCTTATTCTGCGCTGTGTGTTCTTAGAAGTAACTCGGAACAATGTCTTTCTTCATCCAAAAGCTAACCACAACTTTACTTGAGGAGGTTTCCTCGAATAACGGCATTAATAAAATCTGAATTTACAGTACAACTCTTCTCGGTAATGAATCATGTACGTGGTTTATATCCAAAGTTATTTTGAGTTTATGCTTTCAAAGAAGTAGAAAAGTCAATTTGGAAATGTATAGCACATACCATAGAAATACTCAAATAGAATATAGAATATTTTAATTTACAGATTATACAAATACTACTGTTTGATACCAACTTACTTGATGGTATCTGTTAATAATAATACATATTCCTGAGATTAGTAATTTGGCATTTGGACCATATCATCATTTTGTTTTCTTGTTTGTGCCAGTCCAAAACAGTCCAAAAGACAACAAAACACATTCTTCCACTGATGGGCCCCTCTGGCTTTTTCCATCACTCAGCCTTCAAAGCATTTGCTGCGAGGGTGTATGGGACTTGTTAGTCACCACAAGGAGACAAAGATGCCTAACATTTCAACTGGCTAAGCAGTCACGTTACAGGCTTTGCAGCTATGGTAAGTAACTTTTAGGCATTTTTAAATAATTTACAACTGGTTATTAAATATGCAATTTGTTTTAAATAATATTAATCTTCTCATTGTGCTTGTATCATTTTTTTTCTGTGGTTGATATGGCCCAAATTGACCGTCCGTTTTTTTTAAACAAATGGGATTGATAAGAACACATTTTCTGTCTATATTCAATCATTTATTTACTCACTGTGTATTTTTTTTTTATTTGTATCTATGTAGATAAGTCATCTCTTACTCTTCCTTAAAGTTTTCGAAACATTACATGTTAATTTTCCATGTGTCTTTAACCACAAGGAGGCAGTGTTGATCTATTACTGAGATAAAGGTAAGGAGACAGTTGGAGTGTAGGATGCTCTTATAGTAAGATGGTCACTTTAAAACCATTGAAGTGAGGAGATACACTCTGTACTGGACTCACAGCACAGTGGGGAAGCACAGAACATCTATGCAGGGAAAAGGGGGGCCCTGCAACACTTTACAGTCTCATGAACAAAATATATAAGAATAATTGCAGCCATAAAATTCTTTATATTTAATACAAAACATATAAGTTTGACAGCTGCGTTGATTTTGAAATTTAGGATGTGAAGTGCTGCCTTCAAGCGCTGCTATGAAGATCAGATAAGCAGAGGTTTTTGCTTCAATTCTTATGTCTATGTGACACTTAATTGGTAAGTGACACATTTTGATGACAACAACATTAGGTTTAGTTTTGTTCGTTAGTAGACAACCTGGGGTAGTCAAAAAACAACTACAGCCTTTCTTTAATTATTATCCACTACTGTATACGTTTGCATAACGACAATGTGCATTTTCCAGTTTAGCAGACAAGTTTACGAGCGACCATGAAGGCATCACGTCACTATGGCAACTCAACGCTGAGACCAAATTTACAGTGAAGTAAACTTAGCGTTACATAGAGCGAACTTATTCACGCTATATTATTTACGCTAAATAGTAAAAGCAGGCTTGAAAAGGCAACGTATGATGGACAAACTTGAAGACCTCGAGAGTTTTTTGAAGAATGTTGACAAAATAAGTAAGTAATACAGCGGTTAAACTTATGAACGCTATAGCTAATTGCTAGCTAATAAATAAGATAGCATTTTGTGCCAGAATCAAGAAGAGCGATCCACGTTAAACTAGCTTAACAGTTAGCATTGACCTGTCCTATACCAAAGACGTTATAACGTCAGATGGCTTATACTCGGGTTAGATAATGCAGTTTAACGTTAGCTAATTTAGAAACAGTTCCCAACTCACTGAAACATTGATGTGGTTCAGACAGTCTTGTGTTAGATCTAACATTGCCACTTTCCAGTTAACGCTGCAGATAACATATATCTTAATGACGTCAGCGCCGTAATGTTTTCTGTAAGGTTACATAGGACACTTGTAGAAATTGTAAGACGCTTCAATCAGGTCAATATAAACAATGTTATGTGAGTTCAGCCTGTAAAAAGTAAAACGTATGATTCATTGTTTTCAGGTGAGGTAGTGACGCACCTGAGATCCTCTGATGTCAAAGTCCAGCAAAAAGCAATTGAGACAGCTGATTGCTATATTGCTGCCTTGGATGAACCCTGCAGGACAAAAGTCAACAAGACTATAATCAACACAAACCCCCCAATTCAGCCTTCCTTGGTAAAGACATAAACACAAAGTCACCCAAATACAGTTGGACTCCTTCTCTCGCTCTGTGTCTTTCTCACTCTGTCTATACTTCTGTCTCTCTGTGACAGTCTTCTGTCCCTCCAAAACAACACACAGAGCACAACCAGCAACTTCTTGTTGTGTATCTACCTCGTCATTTCTGGTCATGTAAGAAGGGACAAGGCAATGCAAAGTAGTAGAGCGTAGGTCGTTTGGTCGTTTTTTGTTAACATTCTCTTTAATTCTCCTGTTTTACAGGATCTACAGAATGACAGTCCAGGTGAGCAGGTTATTTGGTTGTCCCTTGCACTTAATTTAAACCTTATTTAAGCATATACATATATGTCCACATTGTACATACAAATAAATGTTTCTCTGAGCCAAACAAATTACAGCAATAAATATAACCTCTATGTATCTGTTTTTTTCTGATTATTCAGATTTGAGTTTTCATTATGTAGTAAGTAGATATTCGACTGTCTCTGTTTAGCAGGTTTGTGAGCCTTTGTATGCTGTAGTAGGAAGAGACAAGGTGTGTCCTTAGCAACACGACAGTGGCCCTCTGGAATTTTTGTTTCAAGGGTGACTGTGTTTTGTGCTATCTGCCACTCACCAGTTCAGACCAGTTCGGATGCCCCCACCTTTTGTGATATCGTTGTCAATTTATTTGTCAGACCAATTAAGTTGTCAGACGCTTCACTCCCTTATCAAACTGTCAGTGTGTCATAGCAAGAAGTGCTCTACTATGGATTCGAGGAAATTAATGATTGGACGTGAGTGATGTGTTTTTGTTGGTTTGTTTGTCTGGAGGCCTCTTACAATGCTTCGTTGACAGGATACATGTAGTACTGACTGTTTAGCCACCAAGGCCCTAAATTATACAAATGCATCGGACTATGTGGGAAAAGCCACGCAAGTAGTAGCAAGCTCTAGGTGAGCATTTAGCACTCTAGTGAAAGCTTGTATTACCATTTTTCACAATATGTCTCTTGTATTACACATATTTATTTCAGAGAATTTCATGAAGATTATGGAGAGAGATGCTGAAGACAGGAGAGTAAGGAGGACTGCAAAAGAAAGAAAGGCAACCGGTGTGTTATTCTCTGTTCCTTAAAAATGCTTTTGGAGGTGCATCATTTGCTGCACTTGCTGCTCTGTTTGGCTACCAATGTATCCGTTTACATTTCGTACCGTTTGTGTCACTGCAGAATTCAAAGACAAGGGAAATGAAGCCTATGCTCAAGAAGATTATGAAACTGCAGTGAAGTATTACAGCGATGGCTTAATTGAACTGAGGGACATGCAGCCACTGTACACCAACCGAGCACAAGTGAATATCTTCAACTATGTTCTTAATCTTTCAAATGTTTTAACAGAAAATATAAATTTATCCCAGATTAAAGGCAAAAGTGACAAAAGAAGAAGAAAGCAAAACATATCTGCTTTTGTGTGCCTATAACTGCGACGTAATGCAGAAACCTTTGGTTTGACAGATGTTTCAAGACAACCTGAGGGTTGCCAGCTATTTAAATTTGAATATGGTTATTCAAAGACCAAGCATATTGAAAGTGTGCGCTATGATATATTAATAAACAAACAATGCTCACTACTAATCTACATTCTTTATTTAATCTACTAATCTACATTCTTTATTTTGAAAGGTCAGATTTTTCTTTCTTTCTGTTTTTAATGCCCAGTTATTGCCTATCTAATGTTTAAATCTACTTAGGCCTACATCAAGCTGGGGAGGTACAAGGAGGCCATCAGTGACTGTGAAATGGCCTTGAAGGTAAGGCCTAGCTGGGAGCTAAGGTCAGTCAGTTGCTGCCTTATTCGTCATAGTTTCATCAGAGGCACTGTTCTTTGTGAATCTTGGAGTTCAGAGGAGTTTATGTTTAGTAGGCAAATGGGTAGAGTGGGTAAACAGGGCTATGCTCTGTCCTACACTGCTCTGAAACGGTGATAGATGCAGGATACAGGTCATCCGCAGTGCAGAAATGTTCTCTGGAGAGAACATTGTGTTTATAATAGATACAAATTAAATAGTGTTTATACATTCCTTCAAATTTGGTAGATTGTTGGAGTTTTATTTACTCAAGCTAAATGCAAGTTTACAATAATAACATCTTACTAAAGTTTTGGATGGAAGTATGACTTTAAAGCAACTGTTGATTTTCTGTAATCTTATCACTGTAACACATTTCTGGAGTGGAGGCTGCCTTTGAAGTTCAGATTGACCATTTGTTTCTTCCTCTGCTCGTGTTGATCATTTTCTCTCTCAGTGCAATGAGAGGTGCATAAAGGCCTACCTACACATGGGGAAAGCATATCGAGCGTTAAAGAAATATAAGGAGGTAAGAATGATTACTGTCATTACATCTATCAATCATGTTTTTTACACGTCACTCTTGTGTACAGACAGCATCTCATCTAACTATAGTAAAAACATGGCCATATAATCAAAGTTGTATGCCCGCAATAGATAGCAAGCATACACACTGTCCTAGTCTCACAGCAATCTTCTGTAACATCTATGTTTTTATTAGGTATTTCAATCCACTCACAGGAAGCTTGTTTTTAATATTTATATCTGGTGAAAATATGTGTGAAATACACCTGATGTAAAGTTCCTCATAGTTTTCTTTATGCCACATTCTTGTGCTGAAATACTGTAGTCTTTTGGAGTGACCCGAATAATTTCCTTTTCCACGAATTTAGAAGTGAAGCGCATCATGATTAACTAAATTATTCTCTTTTGTAGTCCAGAAACTGCTTAAAAAAGATTATGGAAATTGACCCTGCGATGGAGAAGATGGTGAAAGGTAAAGACATTTTGATTCCCCCCCAAGGTTAGAAAATACTTTCATATATCCAAGTCCTTTTGTGATAACTGCCTTAATTGGCAATGTATTATGTCAAACCATTTAAGTTAGGCGGGAGCCCATCAAACGTATAGGAGACATTGATGTTGAGTTGGTTGCCACTTATGCGGTCTCACAGACCTCATTTAATTCAACTCAATTTAATTGCAAGACTTTCATGACAACCTAAAGCTTTATGTCGCGCAAAAAGACACATTTTGTTTTCATCCCAGTAGTTGTAGTTGTGTTTTATACTATAGTGTTTAGTACTTTGAAAATTATTCATCCAGCTATAAATCGGACAAACAGCCCGCTACATATTGGGCTAAATGTTTGGTCATAACATGACCTTTTTTTACTTTGTGTCAATCATGCATATGTCGACCACTATGCAGTCTCTTTGCTATTGTTTTATCAAGTGCAGTATTACATTTATAATACTTCTAATACTGCCTAAGTAGGCAAAATACCTGCATGCCTAAGGTACTCAGGTACTGCATGTTTATGGCAATAGGCGAGTGGGGTGGTCATCTCAGGATGGCTGTTGCACTATTATGACACTTTCAGCCCTCTCTTTTCTGTGACAGGAAACATTCAGTTACTGCGAAGGAAAAACTTCCTGTTGGCTTTCTTTCCTTCTTTTATCGCCTTTGTTTTCTCCATGCAGAATACCTGAACCAGGTTGATTTCGAAGAGGGAAGAGAGAATCAGGAGATGAATGCAAGGCAAGCGTTTGACAAGGGAGAGGGGAATGGACCAAGAGTCCCCGAGCTGCTGGAGAAGTTGTCGAGGCCTGGCCAGATTCCTTTGTACTACTGTGGAGGATTGGAGATCCTGTCACAAGCAGTTACTGACTGTGAGTGTTCTTTGGGGAGTTTTGCACAATTTTGTTCTCCTTTAATCTCTTTGTGTCTACGCTTACTTAACCTTAACCTGCTTCACTGGTCTACTTAATGTATTTTCTCAGTTTATGTCTAAAATGGCCAGAAAAATACCAGCCTTTAGCTTAGGAAGTTTACGGAAGGTTATGAATACAGTACCAAAAAGGAATACTTCACCCCCAAAATTACTATTTTTATATCAATTACTCACCCCACGTTATCTTGAATTCTTTTAGAAAAAGTTTTCACTACTTCCCAAACACATACATTTACGCTAAAAACGGCTAAAACAAGCTAAAATAGGCTAAAACAGGCAGGCACACTACACGTGCATGTCCGGATGAGTAAGTTACCTGCACAAACTTAAACTGTTTTAAATCGGTTTTGTGGAGATGTATGTGTTTGGGAAGTAGTGAGGGTATGACTGGATGAATAAGATGTACTGTTCAAGTTGTTTGAGAGTTTATAAATGGATGTTTTGATATAGTTTTGCTGTTTACCCCATTTACTTCAATTCATCAGGACTTTTCTTCATTTTTGTATTCTTCGATCACCGTGGAGGTATGCAAGAAAAACAAAGGTAACGCAGGATAAGTAATGACTATACAAATGGTCATTTTAGGGTAAAGTATTCCTTTAAGAACTCACAGCGAGCATTTTAGGGCATTGTATCAGGTCAAGCAGGGCTGCAAAAACTGATTGTTTCATGTCTAGTTGTATGACAATGGAAGAGAGGGGAGACCTAACGCTGTCCGTCACTGATTCTTCTTCATGCTCCATTTGCTTGTCCAAGTGAGCAAATTTCCAATATAGAGTATAAAGCCGCACTGAAAGAGCAACAACTCAGTGCTGCCTGGTGTGGTTGGCCACTGTGCAGATAATAGGCCAATAGACAATGTAACTCTAACAGCTGCATACAAATTGCGGTGCTGAACAAAATTATTTATGTTTTTATTCCAAAATCAGGTAAAAAACAAGTTGTCTACTATTTAGCAATACCTGGATAGGAGTGAAACCTCCAATGCTGCTATGATTTGATTTGTGATCGGTTTCTGATCATCTCCATTAGCAGAATTATACGGTTTATAAATTATGATATAATTTGCTTGCTGAACTTGCTGAGTGGGCGGTTTCAAACCAGCAACATTAGCTGTTCCTCAGTTAAGGGATGTTGTTATGAATAATGAACTTTACGGTCTTGTAATGGCTTTTAGTGAGGGGTTGTGGAGGCATTGTTTGTTATATTTTGTGTTTTTGAGCAGACAAAGAGGGGGATTTTCATGGGATGACAGCTAAGACTATTGAGCCTTCTGGGGCAGTCTTAAGGTGCAATTTAATGAAACACCTGTGATAGCAGGTGTCCATTCCAGAACTTCAGTGGCATTACCTGCACTCAATCCTGAGTGCAGGGGGGGAGGGGGGGGGGGGGGGGGGGGGGGGTAAACATGTAAACGCTGATTGGCCACATCAAACACACGTCACATCAAAGATGTTCTATTACGGAGATGACAACAACTCGGCCAAAAATCTGATTTTTTTTGTCGAGAAAACGGGACGCTGATTGGCCAAGACTCGACACGTCACATCAAAGATCTTCTATTGCAAAGATGGCTCACTCCAAAAAAATAAAATCGTTTGTGCGGTCTGAAAAATGTGCGCGATCTGAAAAATCTATTGCGCGGCCACTTTAACTGGTCTAAACCATCTGGAGCAAAGGGCCGAAAAAAGAAAGAAGAGGAAAAGAAAGTCAAGTATAGAGGTAAGTCTTCTCATCTCAGCCATTAAGGTGTGAAACAAAATACATTTAGTATTGTGCATCACCTAATATTGGACGTTTCATTGCTGTCACTTAGGGTAGCTATAGCTAGCTAGCAACTGTTACTTTGCTAATTTGCTACGTAGGCTATTACTAGCAAACGTAACTTCACTGATAACCTACATGGATGTACATGTCAAAAGACCAGTATCTGGATAACGTATGCTAGTTATGAAAAGTACAGTTGCTGCCTACATTCATTATAAATGGCATAAGTTCTGTTGCATACAGGTGCATACACACACAGTAACCATTTTGGGGATAGTGGTGGTGTTCACCCTTCTGTACAGTTCCTCCCCAGGAATATACTAAAATGTATATGTGTCTTTTGTTTTGTTTTTATTTTTTATTTTTGTTTTAAATTGGCCAGATGCACTCAGGCAATGTTTTCAGAGGCCGGCACCTGCTGGAGAAAGGACGCCTGATTCGCCTCCCTCTGAACTTTGTAAGTAGCCTACACAACTAGTACTATTGTTGCTGTTTTTGTTGTTATTATTATTATTATTATTATTATCAATTATTACTTTCAGAATCACATCACATTAATACTACTAATTGTAATCAGTAGCATTATTTAGTCTTGTAGCAATGGTGGCAGTAATTGTAATTTATCTACTACAAGTTACATGGTCAGATTAGATCAAATGTATTTGTACAATGCAACTATGTGGTAGGATGATATAAATGACCAAATGCAATTGTGTAACGAACAGCATGGATGAACTCTGTGTTTAAATACAGCTGCAGGAGAAGGGACATCCAGTAGCACTCAACCTGTACTTAACATGTCAAACCTGTCAAACCTTGTTAACCATAGTCATTCCCTATACAGCTTGTATCATGTTTTGAGGTTTGTTCAATAAACATATTTGAAAAAAAAGAGTGTTTTGCACAGTTTATGGAGTTAATTTAATCCTAACTTTGAGTGTGTAATAAATTATTTAAATAATAAAAAAGAAAATGTTCTGAAACTATTCTGGTGTTTGTTGTCCATGCACCATTTATTGTTGAACTGCAACTCTAGTATAATTATAAGTGGGTGAAAAACTGCTATGCAAAGTAAAGCAGTTAAGTTAATATATGTCTCTTCAGTGATGTAAAGTATTGATCTCAACTGTTCATCAAAGTAGCACAACAACACTGAGATAGGAAATCCCATACTGCAACATGATTAAGGAAATGGCTGCAGGCAACAAATCATTTCTAGCTTTAGCTTGGATAGAGGACAGTGCTAGTTGCAAAATGTTTCAGATGAATGAAACCAAACAGGATAAGCAGGAACATGCCCTGACAACATTGTGATCTTGTGCTTGTTGTGCACAAGATGTTGCTCAATGTTTGTTTACCAAGTCTTCTTCTGTATGAAAAGGGGCCATTGTAGACAGATTGCAGCTGCTCTCCACCAGGTTGTTCACCCCTTCTCTATCAGCTGCTGATATTTTTGTGAATGTTTTTGACCCAAGAAATGACTTTGAAACTCCACACTTTTTATATAACTCTTTAGCAATTGCCAAAAGGCAGAAATTGCAGCTTTTGTAAAACAATCTAGCAGTACATCAAGGTCAATGGCCCACTCAGGAGTATTTATTTTGTTATATTTCAGCTCAGAAAGAAGCTGTAAAAAAATAGTTCTGACATGCTGCACCCCATTGCTGCTCGTATACAGGCCTGGTATAACTTCAGGTACTTTGACAACACAGCCAAGACTGATAGTATTGATCGAGGGAAGCTTGACACTTGAAGGTTGTCGCTCAGTAAACCATTACTCTATATACAACCCACTTCATTGTTTAATGCTATTTCTGTGATTTTTAAAAAAAATTAGTATTTTTAATAATCCATATTCTTTGCACTGGCTGTCCACTGCAGAATGGCAAACATTCCTTATCAAATCACTCTTTTTTTTCTTCATTTAGATGAATACAAATGTACTGTCGAATGCCTGTCTCAGAGTGCCATTCAATGGAAAAGGGCAAAACTTCCATAACTCACAACTGAAAGGATTTCAAAAGGGCTGACATTACCAGCTTTCTCACCTAAAAGTGTACCCTTACTGCCCTGCTACTTGCTGTATACCCAACTCATTATAAGTGGAAAATACACCATTCTTCAATGTTCCTTCCTTTCTCAACATATTTGAGATATTCTTTACTCTCGTGCCCTTGACTGTAAACCATGCAAGCTAAACAAAAATGATATATAGTTTTCTGTCTTCTGACACTACCTCCTGTTCTCTTTTAACAGGTACAGCCCAGACCCTTTTCAGACTGAACAATGGCTTTAGTGTCATCAGCAGCAATGACACGGTGAGAAGGTAAGGAGACCAGAGGGAGAGGTAGCTGTCAGTCCTCAGTGGAGCTTTGACAGATGGACCCAGGGCCAGGGCTCTCTCTCTCTCTCTCTCTCTCTCTCTCTCTCTCTCTCTCTCTCTCTCTCTCTCTCTCTCTCTCTCTCTCTCTCTCTCTCTCTCTCTCTCTCTCTGGTTGTTTGTGCGATAGCCCAAAAAGGAAACTGAAGATTGAGATGAGTGCTGAAATGAGAAAAGGTCCTTTGTTTTGTCCCTGGAAGAGGGGGTGTTTTTCACAAAATACAAATTATGACTCCCTCATGTCAGATCAGTAAGGTTATCATTAAATTGTCTCGTCTAACTAACACTTTCCATGTTAGCACCGTCATTATTCAATTTAAAACACAGCGTGAACAAAATTTCAGTCTGAACTTCATGAAAATAGCCAATAAGGATACTGCTGTGAGCCAAATTCAATTCAATTCAGTTTATTTTGTATAGCCCAAAATCACAAATGACAAATTTGCCTCAGAGGGCTTTACAATCTGTACAGATACGACATAACTGTCCCAGGACCTCACATTTGAAAAAAGGAAGAGACCTATGGGAGAGCAACAGAGGAGGATCCCTCTCCCCAGATGGACAGAAGCAATATATGTCATGCGTACAGAATGAACAGCACAGTTACAGCAGTTACACAGTTATAGCACATTCAATATGACACAATTATTCATATAATGAGTAAACAATTGAAACCTATGTGAGCCAAATAAGTCCATTGCATTGTTGCCTGCTACACATTAGAAAAGCCAACATTCTTATTAAGAGTTAAAGAAAAAAGTAGCAAAGTGTCTGGACAAAAAACTGAAAAGTTGAAATTCAAGGTGCACCCTGTAGGGCAGTGGTGGCCTATAGGTTAGAGCAGCGGGATGGCCATTAGTTTAATTCCCCGGAGCATCAGGATAAATCTGGGTGGGGAAATTACCATTATTCATCATTCCCACCACTGAGGTGCCCTTGAGTCAGGCCTTCAACCCCAGCTGCTCCAGTGGAGCTGCAGCGCATGGTTGTAGTGAACGGTTACCATGTGTGAATGTGTAGTCGATGGGAATGTGATCAGGGTGTTCTCGAAAAAGAGAGCATTGCTCTCAGCAAAACAACACTCTGAAAACAAAAACATAATTAACATGTAATAGATATTATAACCTTCAGCAAGCAAGTAGCAGCACATACAAGCTTCGTTGTCTCAAATGTAGACAAATGGAAGGGCAAAGTATATACTGTATGCTCACAATACTTTTTCATGCATATTTTACTCTTTATATAGCTTAACTGAAAGACATTGCCTTCATTCATTAACTTTTGATAGTAAAGTGCCCTTTGGTATTTAAAAACAGGGCCTTGCTGGTGCACTAAGATTGCTTAATAGCCATAATAAAATGAAAGGGCATCTTGGTCTTGTGGATTGTGTTTAGTTGCTACCTGTGTTTGGCATAATTAACAAACATTTTACATTTTACCATAAAGTAAATATTGGATTTCTGTCACATATATAATTCTGTGTTGATCTTGCATATATGTAACATTTGTATTATTTGACAGTATTATTTCAATTTGATGTGTATTATGTTAATTAGAAGATAACTATACTAATGTCAATATATTTTATTTTCTCCGCAGTTGTCTGTTACAGAAAACAAAGGATCCAGACAGCCAGGAGTTGTGTGCGTCTGCTCTAAAATTATGGAGGGTTATTTGCTGCGGAAACGGTATGTTGTTAATTTGTAGCAAATTGCTCTCATTGAGTTAGCAGGAAAAAGAGAAAATAAAGGAAGGGAATTGTGATACTAACATAATCCTCTATTATTGCATTGTGGCATTAGTGCACAGCTTACGCCTTCTCTTTTGTCAAACCTGTATTTGACTTTGAATCACACAAGCTGTGTGGGCTTTCTCACATCAAGCGTGAGTGCCAACTTTGATGTTTTTTTTTTACACAGTTTGTGTTCGTGTTAATTCCATATGGAAAAAAAAGGATTTATTCAGTATCAACACAAGTATAGCAACCTAATAGTCATGCCATTGTAAACAGACTAGGCTGTTGTTCTTTGGGGACATAACAGGAAACTGTGTCCAGTGAGCTCATTCTTTGTAGATACCATGTTTTCCTTTTGCTTCCAGATGAAAACCAGAAAATGTTGATGACATTCCCGCTCAACAGACAGTCAATTGTTCACTTGATAACATCCGAGAATGTTGCAGTGCAGAACGAATGCCTGGCATTACTTTGTGTGTACTCACGGATGCCACATGGAAGACGTTTGGCCATGGACAACCTGAATGTGCCGAAGTAAGACATTCCTTTTGGTTGTCATTAGGTGCAATTCCAAAAACCCAAATGAATAGCGGCCCACGGTTTGAAGCAACCTCGCCCGGACAAGGGAAAACGGGGCACCCTCCCGGAGCCAGGCCCAGGAGGGGAGCTCGTCGGCGAGCGTCTGGTGGCCGGGCTTTCGCCCATGGGGCCCGGTCGGGCTCAGCCCGAAGAAACAGCATGGAGCAGCAGTCACCCTGTGGACCCACCACTCGCAGGGAGAATTATCGGGGTCGGGTGCTATGTAAACCGGGCGGCGGGCCAGGCAGGAGGCCTGGGCGAGCCGATCGCCAGCAGCATAGACTAGCTCTAGGGACGTGGAACGTCATCTCGGTAGCGGGGAAAGAGCCGGAGCTGGTGCAGGAGGTGGAGCGGTACCAGCTAGATATAGTTGGGCTCACCTCCACGCACAGCACGGGCTCTGGAACCAAGCTCCTGGAGAAGGGTTGGACTTTGTCCTTTTCTGGAGTTGCCCAGGTTGAGAGGCGCCAGGCGGGAGTGGGGATACTCACAAGCCCCCGGCTGAGCGCCGCTATGTTGGAGTTTTCCCTGGAGAACGAGAGGGTCGCCTCCCTGCGCCTACGGGTTGCGGGGAGTAAGGCTCTGACTGTTGTTTGTGCTTATGCACCGAACAGCATTTCAGAGTATCCGGCCTTCTTGGAGTCGGTGGTAGGGGTCCTGGAAAGGGCGCCGCCTGCCGACTCCATAGTTCTCCTGGGGGACTTCAACGCTCACGTGGGCAATAACAGAGAAACCTGGCAGGAGGTGATTGGGAGGAACGGCTTGCCTGATCTGAACCCGAACGGTGTTTTGTTGTTGGACTTCTGTGCTAGCCACAGTTTGTCCATAATGAACACCATGTTCGAGCATAAGGAGGTCTCCTGAAGCAGCTGAGAGGTACCGGCAGGCCAGAAGGGCTGCAGCTGCGGTGGTCGCGGATGCTAAAACTCGGGCATGGGAGGAGTTCGGGGGGGCCATGGAGAAGGACTTTCGGTTGGCCTCAAGGAAGTTCTGGCAAACCATCCGACGGCTCAGGAAGGGAAAACAGGGCCTACCCCAGGCTGTTCCGGGGGAGGGGGGGGGGACTGCTGACCCGGACTGGGGACATTGTCGGCGGTGGAAAGAGCACTTTGAGGAACTCCTAAACTTGGCTAACATGTCCCCTGGAGAGGGGGCAGCACCTGAAGTCTCTGGGGTGGTTGCACCCATATCCCTGGCAGAGGTCGCTAAGGTAGTCAAAAAGCTCCTTGGTGGCAAGGTGCCGGGGTGGATGAGATCCACCCTGAGATGCTGAAGGCGCTGGACATTGTTGGGCTGTCTTGGCTGACACGCCTTTTCAGTGTTGCATGGGGGTCGGGAACAGTGCCCATGGACTGGCAGACCGGGGTGGTGGTTCCCATCTTCAAGGGGGACCGGAGAGTGTGCTCGAACTATCGTGGTATCACACTGCTCAGCCTCTCGGGAAAAGCTTAGGCCAGGGTGCTGGAAAGGAGGCTCCGACCGCTTGTCGAACCTCAGATTCAAGACGAGCAGTGTGGATTCTGTCCCGGTCGTGGAACAGTGGACCAGCTCTTTACCCTCGCAAGACTACTGGAGGGGTCCTGGGAGTTTGCCCAACCAGTCTACAGCTTTCTAGACTTGGAGAAGGCTTTCGACCGGGTCCCTCTGGGGTTTTTGTGGGGGGTGCTGCGGGAGTATGGGGTGCCGGACCCGTTGGCACGGGCCATCCGGTCTCTGTACGCCTGCAGTAGGAGCTGTGTTCTTATCCTCGGTAATAAGTCAGAGACGTTCCCAGTGGGTGTTGGCCTCCACCAGGGCTGCCCTTTATCACTGGTCCTGTTCGTGACTTTCACGGACAGGATATCTAGGCGCAGCCAGGGGGCGGAGAAGATCCGGTTTGGGAGTCTTCGGGATCGCCTCTCTGCTGTTCGCGGATGATGTGGTCCTGTTTGCCTCCTCGGACCGTGACCTCCAGCATTCACTGGGGCATTTTTCAGCTGAGTGTGAAGCGGCAGGGATGAGAGTTAGCACCTCCAAATCTGAGGCCATGGTGCTCTGCCGGAAACCGGTGGATTGCTCCCTCCAGGTGGGGACAGAATGCCTACCCCAAGTGAAGGAGTTCAAATATCTCGGGGTCTTGTTCACGAGTGAGACCCAGGTAGACCCAGGACACACTGGAGGGATTATATCTCCCGGCTGGCCTTGGAATGCCTCAGGATCCCCCAGAATGAGCTGGAAAGTGTTGCGGGTGAGAGGGAAGCCTGGGTCGGTCTGCTGAACCTGCTGCCACCGCAACCCGACCCCGGATAAGCGGCTGATAATGGATGGATGGATGGATGGATAGGTGCAATTTATGAGAGCATTTATGAGAGCATATGTACATAGAGTAAAAACACACTTTAGTATGTAGATAGCGATCGCAGGCTTACTATATGTTCTAATGAATCAAATTATGTATAATACTATTTCCTTTGCCTCCTTAAATCCCTTGTGAGTAAATGTAATTAGTGGTCAGCCTCTGGCCATATGATTGTCAGTCCACATCTATTTAATTGGATTTCAGGCCAGAGGAACCAATAAATGTTGTATATCATTACTGTAGGACATAGTTTTAACAATTACACTGAGTAGCCTAAGTGATTTCTTATCATATGCATGTCTGTTAATATCTGAGCTGCAGTTAATTGGATTTTCTGAAAATTAGGAACAATTCATAATTGTATTGCTCCTCTTTGGCATTATTATTGTACTGATATATTTTTCTTTGCATCACTCACTCTCTCTTATTTTTTCCTCTGTTTTTCTTTATCTCTCTATATTCTTAATCTGGATCCAAAGGTTAATGAGGAACCTCATGGCGTGCATCTCAAAGCCAAAGCAGCAGCAGCAGAACACAGCAGTCAACATTCTGGAGAACTTTGCAGCAGAAAACAAGTATTACTGAGACACACACACATCACACCTGATACATATGATACATATCTCTGGACGAGAAAATACATATTTCTGGCAGCCTATTATCAAAGTATACATCACATCCATATATATTTAAAGTACTTTAAAAAAAACATCATCACATCATGTCAGTAGGGGAAATGTAAAGTGTGGCATCTTTAATAATTCAACATGTGCTATAAGTGTTAATGTCACTTGAAGGCAAAAGGTGGTTTTCAACCTGTTTTCATCTCTGGCTCCTCATGAAAACAAGACATGAAAGGGACAGCTCAGGCTTTCCAACGCAGCGGGAAATAAGTTGAGGTGTCAAGCAGTGGAGATCAATTTCCTCTGACTATAGCTCAAAGAGAGTTACTCAACAAAAATGTGTTATATCCTGCAGGAGTTTTCTCTTCAGTGTTGAAGCTCAGCAGAATCATTTAGTTTTTTAAGGATATTTTTGGAGTACAAAATAATACACAACGGTTCCAAATCCCATAATGATTTCAAATCTTACAAACCATTTACAGTATCTATATACATTTACACAGATGGTTTTATATAACACTATTGTAATAATAATAATAATAATAATAACTGTATTTATATAGCACCTTTTAAAAACAGAGTTTACAAAGTGCTCTACAAAGAAGCAAAGCATAGTCATACCTAATGTCAATACAGGTAAACATTTAGGAAAACAGGAGGCAAAAAACAACAACATGAAGGCAATGAACACAACTAAGCCAAACGAATAACCAAAAATAGCAAATGGAATAGAAAACAAACAAATAAACAAAACAAACAAACAAAACCAGGGGAAAAAAGACATAAAAAGACGGCATCACTTAAAAGCAATTCTATAAAAATGGGTTTTAAGAAGGGATTTAAAAGAAGTTACTGATTCTGCAACACTTATCTCCTCAGGTAGGTCGTTCCAATGTAATGTACAGCATATTTATCTCTGCCAGATGTACGCCTGGAGAGAGGTTATGTGTTCGGTCGTGTGTGTAACGGTGAGAGTCTCTGCGTCCGTGACTGAGTGAGTGTGCACCTCTGTGTCTGTTCACGGCTAATCTTGCATTCTGATGCATCACCGACCGACAGTCTCTACTCTGCTGCCAGAGACACAGTAGGGGGAAATCAGTTTGCACACTGTTATTGTTTTTGTACGTTGTGTTTAACAGCCAACAGAACACTGCTGTACCTCGCTGCCACTCAGCCGCTGCTAAGAAAAGTATTTTACGACAACTTTGAGCCCATGGCTTGTGTAACGTTACATCGTCACTTGTTTTTGAGTTTGAATGAAGTCTGTTTGATGACGCTTCACAGCACTGGTTGTATTCACTCGCTCAATAAAAAATAGTTGAACCATTGTGTATGTTTATACATAAATACCCAAATACATAGGATGTCTATCTTACTTATACAGTAGACATATTTTCCTATTTTCTTACAGATTTTGCATTCAGTTAAGGGACGTGTTGACAAACTCCGTCATTGTGCCATTTACAACATTACTGGTAAGATATGTAGATAAAAAGTTTCATATTAATATATACTATGCACTGAATATCTATATGTGTGTTTATGGGCAAATGTGCACACACCTGTTTTTTTCCTTTTGTCAGAGAAATATCAGCAAGTCCAATCAGCATGTCCTCGCATCACTGATATCGGCTATTGGCTGTCTGGCTCGAGATGACGTCATCTGCCACAGTTTTGCTCATGACCCAGAATGTTGGAAGGCTTTTGTGGTCGCCATTGTGAGTATCATTTCAGACCGGTCTCTTTGCATAGAAAAGTACAATCATTTGTTCATTGAGTTGAATTCAGATGTCAGCACCTGGATAAAGACATAAAGCACAACAGTTTAGTCGGAATGACACAATTAGACATATATATATACATATATATATATATATATATATATATATATATATATATATATAGTCTGTCTTTATTATAAAAATGGTGAACAGGTTTTTAAACTCAATGCATGCATTTTATTAAGTGTAGAATCTGTTTGTTATCATTGCAGAGGCAGTGCACTGCATGTGAATACAAAGAAGTAATTTACCCTCTGCTTGGTTTGATCATCAACCTTTCAGCTATCACCTCCCCAATCATTCAGGTAAGTACGGTGATGTATGATAACTACTTTGCCTGGGGTGGAGTTTCAGTTAGGCATGGGTATGTTATGAGTGTATCTTAGTGGGAAATGTACTAAATGTACTTCGTTCTTGCTTAATCTTATCTTAGTGGGAAATGTACTAAATGTACTAAATGTCTTAGATAAGGTTGAGCTGAATTGTCATTCAGTTTGGTGGATACCGTGATAGAATTATATGTTTTGACAGAACATTCACTACATGCCACTTTAAAATATTCTGTGTTGTAATTAAGCAATAAGGTACGAGAGGCAGTACTGTATCGTGTAATAATGTACTGTTCAAGGGAGTTGTTAGGCCCGACACGCGCAGCGGAGGGCCGGCAAACCCTTGAACTGTACATTATTGTAGACACAGTACTGCCTCGAGTACCTTATTGCTTTTATAATACGGGTACCTGCGACTTTATAAATAGTAATAGTAAGCTCCCTTTCAGCACAAAATAGTTGTAGCCACCAAACGTTGTGTATCGCATTTCAGCGACAGAGAAAATAGACCCGTACACATACGGGAAGCACATACGGGAAGCACATACGGGACTATTAAAGTGACTGCCTGGTCAGTTGAAAGCAGGGTGGAGGATGACACTCAGCCACCGATGTAAAGAAGTGCTCTCGCTGCTTCTGTCCGTCTTTTCTCCATCATTTTTCTGAGCTTATTAGCTGTTCCGTTTGAGCTACTGTTAGCGAAAAGCCCCGTTGCAATACTGTGAACACTCAAGCAATAAACCTGCAAGTTAAGGAAACCAACGTCTGCGAGTCGTTACTGCGGACGTTACAATATCAAAGTTTACACGAAACATGTTTGGTAACTGTCAAGCTTGAAATGACAACTAACGGTCGCGCAATTTAAATCGACCTGTTATTTTAAGTGCGCACTGATATGGAACGCTCTAAATGTAAACAGGCTGTACAGTACTTTATGGGTGAATAAAGTACACCCCGTGACTCACTCTCAACCAATCAGAATGCTTGATTTGATCTACCCGTATTATAAAACATATAAAAAGACAATGGACAAAGGAAGAAGAGGGAGCATACTGTATGTGTGAACCATGATGTGTGATGCCACCTATTCAGAGGTGAAAATTGGTTTCGCCACGTCTCCTCCTTGCTTTTGTAGGAGCATGCTGTTTCACTCTGCGACTGCTGCCTGGGCCTGCTGAGGGACCGTGATGGAGGAGTGATAACTGTGAGTGAACCGTACCTACTACACTACAGTATTCAAAAGGGTTTAAAACCCCAACACTTCATATACTGTATGTTGTTGCTTTACTGTCTCATAACTCCCATTGGGTTTTCATGTTTGGCTGTAATAGTGTGTTGGACCAAGAACGGTTTGAAAAATGTTAGTACCGTACTTTAGAATTTTTACAGTTGTTGAAGGCGATTGATGAAAACTTTCTCTTGTTTATTTTCCAAACTTCCATACAAACTATGAGGCATAAAACCATCCTTTCAGTTAACTCAGCAAAAATAAAAGACAATTGTCTTGAGTAACGGGCCTTTTCCGGGGCTTGTAAGCTGACTTACAATGTACCCCAAAAGGTGGTAACAACAATCCAGAATGTTCAGAGGATCCTATATGTGTCATTACGGTTGATTAAAACTCCAGCTTCAGGTGCTGTTGTCTGTGGTAATGGCTGTTACAGCAATTTCACACTGCCTATGCAATGCCCTCCGAGTCCCACACTTCCACCCATCTGTCTCTTTATTTTGTTTTAGTGCTCTCTCACTGCATGGCTGGAACTTTTTCTTCATTGTCACCTGCCAACGTCCTTTAACAAATCTTCAATGTTTTTCTCTGCTCTTGTCTTTTCTTGTCCTGTCTTTATTTGTCTTACATCTTTAAAGCATAATACAGTTTACACCAAAGCCCTAAAGTCCCAATTACTGCTGCTGGGATGTCTTGTTTGAATTTTTTTAAACATACCATTCACAATTATAACATACAATTAAGAATGTAGTGCATTCACACAGCACAGTATTGACTTTGTGACTCAACAGATCCCTCCTGCAAAACAAAGCAAGCACCCATGTGTGACCTCTAATTCATATTAGTTTTGATTCTTATGGTTCTTCTTCTCGTCTTTTCTTTTGATCATCTTGTCCTTGAAAGGTTCTCGAGGTGCAACTCACTCACTATCATACTATTTACTTTCAGTCCTTTATTGCTGCAAACACACTTCATAACACCTACTGATTTCACGTCTTAAAAAACGCAGTTTTCTCTTTTCCTTCTCCATCAACACTATCAAATTCTCTTTGTGTCCAGTAGAAATGTTTTGGGTTTCTTTCTGCTACCTTTCATTCTCCCTCTTCAGTTTTCTCTTGATCCTCTGCTATTCTGTCTATTTATCTGCTGTGTTTTCCCATCTGTCTTTATTCATCTACTTTTCTCTTTCTTCTGTTATCTCCACTTCTAATGCCAACCTTATTCTTGACCTCCAGAGAGCCACAGGCGTGCTGAGCACTGTCCTCCCTCAGTCTCCTGAGGCCATTCAGCATGTTATTCAGGGAGGAGCCATCCGGACCATGCGCTTGCTGTTGAAGGTGCATAACTGTATACATAACAAAGTATCTTTTGAATACATCAACACTTATTTGTATTTGACTTATGGAATGATACTCTATTTCCCAACCATCTTTAAATGGATTAATTATTCCTCAAATGGCCCATGATGACATATATCCTGAAACATTCCCTATCATTATGATCTAAAGACATGATAAAAAATATGCTGATGAAGAAACAAATTATTATTTGTTTGTAGAAAGTACTTATTTGTAGAAAGTACTTAACTCATGTTATTATTTCTTACTGGGAACAATATTGGAAATAATGTATGTTTTCTTCTACTAATTCCACTACAGTTGAGTTTTTTTTACCTCCAAGTGTAGACATAAAGTTTGAGGTTACAAACATGCTTTAAACTTGTTTAATGTAACTGTTATTTCTGTGTCTGCCTACCCAGGGAACAGGGCAGAATGCCACCAAGTATGCCATTAAGACTCTGACAGTGTGCACTGCTGCCAGTCACTCGGCACGGGAGGAGCTGGTGAAGTCGGATAAAAGTGAGACATGATTGACATGTTAGCCTTACTTTTACAAACTCCCTCATTAGTTTATGAATATTATTTTAGGGTTGACCTAATATGCAAATTCAGTGTGTGTGTCTGTGTGTATTCACTCATTTGCATATGTATGTGCAGTATATCTGTTGATTTTCATGCCATTGCATATGTGTATGTTAATACATTTAAAAATGGTATTCCTTGCTTATTTGGTATTTATTATTCCTTCTACACAGAACTGTCTATTTTACGCCATTTGCTGGCTTCCAGCTGTGATGAGATGGTGTCAGGAAATGCAGCCCTGTGCTTGGCCCACTGCCTTGAATTGCAGGGAATTGCCAGCTCCCTGCTGGGCACTGATATTGTGCCGCTGCTGCTGCGCCACGCTGCAGGAGACGCTAAGAGGACAGCTGTGCGGCAAAATGCAGCGATTGCTCTGGGGCAGTTGTGTCGATCTGAGCCCAGGTGCCCTCTCACCTCACTCTATAAACCTCTGGCTGCTGATTACATTCTAGAAACTAGCCTGAAGGAGCATTGACAGACGAGATGAAATGCCTCACTGAAATGAAATAATGCGATATTATGGCTCTGGTTAAAAGAGTTTGTCACGCATTCAGCAAGTGTCAGACTTCTAGGCCCAGGCTGGCCTGAACTATATTCAAATCTATTATATTTGTATTTTCATAACAAAATCAGTATACATATATTTTATATAACATATTTTTAAATACATTTTCTCCTGAAAAAATGTGATGATTAACTAATGTGGGACTAACTACACTAATGCAAAGTTATAGCCAGAACATGATCTCATTGTCGAAGCATAGTTCTGTGTGACATTTTATTTTTGACTAGTGAACTGAGCACGGAAAATTAGTTATTCTCTCTGGTCTGAATACTTAAGTCAGTTTGACATTCCCGTTTACTTTTTATTTTTAATACATTTGGTAAAAAAATATATACTTTAATGATTTTAACAAAGACTGCAGCATACATTAACAAATTGTGAAAGAAGTGAAGGGGTCTGAATGCTTTCTGAATACACTGTTATACCCTTTGGCCTTTTGGTATTTGGGCCAGCTCTACTAAACATCTTATGTGAAATACAACTACATATAGTATATACAAAAGCGACACGTCTACATTTCCTACAAGTTTATAATAGCTCCTCTGACCTTAAGTTCAGTATTTCTATTTATTGGAAAGGGTTTTATTTGTACTCTAGTGTAAAATTCAAGTGTGAACATCATTTATTTCTACTCTGATGCTGTTTCGCTGCTTTAGGCCTTCTTACATAGTGCAGCACTATTCTGATTTTGTGAGTATAATTGTTGTGTTGTACTGTCCTGAATAATGGAAGAAGGCAGAAACAAACATGTCTCTTTGCTTTTAGGAACATTTTCTACTGTACCTTCAGGCTACAAAGCTCTGCGGTCACCGTGTTGAGGATGTGTTCTTTATTTCACACAAGTGCTGTTTCAATTGAATGCCACCCCACTGAACACACTGTCACTGTGCTTTCTTTTAATAAACTGCTTTCTTCTATTCCAGACACATGAACAAACTTCGAGAACTTCATGGCTTTGAGATCCTGCACTCCTGTATGCAGCTCAGCACATCGGCGCCACAGCACATTGTATAATCTCCTTGCTTCTCATCAGTCTTGTTCTCCTTATAGTCTGTTTGAGCTTAGACACATGAAAAAAAAAACACTAGTTCTTGAAGTCATATAATTCCCCTTTCTCTTCTCTCTAATTGTTTTTGAAAACTATATATCCTTTTTCAGATGGGATAGATCACATTTTTTGTATGTCTCGAGAATATCCAAATATCTATCTTATTAGAATTCGATTCTGCTCCTAATTGCTTCATCTACATAAACAAGACAAACTTTAGCAATCTTATTGTGCGTTGGTATTTTTCATTCAATGTGAATTTATGTGGTTAATTACCATCATTATGTGTGGATGGAGGTCCATGTGCAGTAACACATGTAATTGTTGGATTCTGAAGAATGGCTATTGATTAGGCAGCATTACCATACTGATGGGATTTGAAGTGAGACACAGGCTTAAGGTTCAAGGCTTTTCATAGGGGCACTCACACGTCCATCTTGAAGGTCTATCTCTTATAGAAGTATGTTAAATGCAAATTATGGAGTATACTGCATGCCGAACAGCTACCGGCAAATCTCAGCTACTGTATACCTCTAAGGAACCATAATCAGAAGCTCTAATATAATTGGGTGTCTTTAAATGATAATGTTGCTTTGTATTAGCCTTTGGTATATAACTCTTATTTTTTTTTTTCTTAGCTGTGTGGTTGTTTTGTTTATTTTTGGATTTATCTTCCAGTAAAGGGGCAGTTGAGTCTTTACTGATTTAACAAAATACTTCTTTGTTATCTGTGTTTGGATTCTTCACAGGGACGATATTTTCCAAACTGGGCCCCTTATCCACTTCCACCACGATGTATTTTAGAGACTGTTTACAGTGAGACTAAGTCTGGGCTCTGCTAAATTTGCATGTCTTTGAGATATGAGGATTACTTGTATACTCACAGAAAGGGCTGAATTTACTGTGGGACTGTTCTTGCTGCAATACAACGCTCTGCACTCACAACTTGAATATTAGGCCTGGCCACTATGAGAAGGTCAGAGCTATAACTCTGTAATGTTTACACACCCATGTGACGCAGATTTGTACTAGGAGAGACAAGTTGTACTGGAAGGAGTTTTGCTTTCACCACATGAAAAGGTCTGATAGTGTAGAGGTTGTGGTTCTAGGTGAATTAGTGTGTGTTGGTGAATACGTGCAATTATTCACAAAGCTGTGACTAGATAGCTCTGTGGAAAAGGATGGCATCAAAAATATTGAAAACACTTGACAATTAGAGCCACAGTGTTATTACATCTTAAAAGGCAAGTACAAATGTCATATGGAGTTTTTAGCTGTGACAATTCCATTCTGTTGATCACTTTATGGACCACTTTGGTCCATAAATAAATAAATATTTTCCATAAAGTATTTATTGTGCCTAGCGGGTGAAACTTTGATAAATCCCTCCCTGTATATCTAGTACCATTAGCACATTAAATATTTCATTTTGCCAGTAAAACATGTCAACATCTACATGATGGATTAGCACACAATGTTGTAGAGACATTCATTGTCCTCAGACAATCCAGACAATCCAGCTGATTCTGGACAGGATGAATCCTACTGACCTGATTTTCCTGTAGTGCAGACATGAGGCTTATCAGTGGTTTTGATATAAATATCTATTAAATTTAGTACATACATTCATATCCCCCACAGAACAAATATAACTTTATCATCCTTTAACTATTGCATTGTCTTCAGGTCAACATGTTAATGTTATACTATTACTTTGATTTAGAGCAAATATCTGCAATACCAATGACACTCCTATCAGCCTGCGCTGTGGTACTAATTATCTTATGTTCCCATGCTAACAGGCTGAACTATTGATACATGTTGACATTTAGCTATGCCAACATATTGTTTTTTTGTTCAAGCATACAGGTGCAAATGAAAAGTATTGTGCAGCAACTCACTTTAAGATGTTCGTCATAAATAATTTCAGATCCCTACAAATAGCTCCTGAAATCAATTCTTATGTCCGTAAGCTTAGCAACATGCTGTGCCAATTTCAATACAGTTTATTAATATAGTTATCCCATAAATTAATACATTAAATTGAGAGCTGAATTGTGACCGTTCTCCAGATCTTTTGTATCTGTGAGTACGTAGTACCTGCAATGAGAAATCTAATCCATGTATAAATGAACAGCAGAGGACAAAAGCTGAACCATCTGTGCATGTCTGCAAACAACTGATACCTTCTGCTCAGATGAATTAAACGGTAGAAAGAAGACTTTTTTACTGAGACTTGAGTGAGTGTAAACAAGACTGAACAACAATGAGGTTTTATTGTTTCACACTAGGACTTTTCCTTCTTACAGGTATGTGCTCATTGTTTGTGTTTATTTGTTTTTAAGTCAAATACAGCATTCACTTAGTTTGGTAATGTATCAACTAACAGAGACACAAAATACTGAGTATCATTTTTAATTCTCTTATTTTCATTTGCGTGAAAATATGAGTATACAGCAACACATTTTTTTTTTATTTGACCAGCAGTTTGAACTTAAAACTTTAAGTATTACTACTACTACTACTACTACTACTACTACTACTACTTTGTCATTATCCTACAGAAAAAACTCAATGCATACAACAGTGTTTATATAATTGGTTGCCTTCCACACTGTCTTCAATCATTTCTTCTATGTTTTCTAGTATCTTGTGTTGTCATCATCTAAATGTATAACAGACACGATGAGATGTGAAATCACATACTCAAAGTCATTTAATTAGAAAGCTGGCTGACATTAGTGCTACAATAAACAGTAAAAACATCTCAACTCAAACATTTTATATCTTAGCCATCAGTCACACACTAAGGGGTGTCGACGTTATTAACTTTTTTCCATCGACTTTGCATCAGCCACAACAGGATTCAAATTATTGAAGGTACCCCGTGGATTTCTGAATCTAAACCATTAGTATATGCTCGCATTCAATCTGTCAAGGACATTACAGGAAACATTTGCAAAATCCCTGCTGTTATATACATTGTTTGTTTATTTTGGGGATGCATGATATTCAAAGTTTTACAGATACCCAATAACCAGAACGGCTAACTATTTTTCATCTTACTCCTTCTGTCTATAGCAGACTACACTTTTTGTACTGTTGCTTTAATGCTTGATGCAGATGCAGACATCTAAAAATACCATCTAATTAGAGAGCATCCTGATTCTCAAGCTCACACTCTTTCCAAGTGTCCACAGTCACTGAGGGAGCACAAATTAAGTGAAGGCAAGACTGATCCCTTCAATCATCAAAACAGTGTGAGAAACACATCCGATCATTTCAAATTGAGTTAGTAGTTTGTGTAATGAGCTTACTCTTAAATGAGTTGAACATCATTGTATCTGATGTATTGTTTATGTGTTGGAGCAAATATCATTTGCAACCCTTTTCAATTATTGGGTGTATAATGTGAATACATGTAAATGTGTTAAAAAATGGTACATTTTAACATCCATTAATTTGTGTGAACTCAATAAATATTGTACTTTACAGTACAGCATGGATCTACAATACTAATGAATCACAATTTAGTTTTGTGCAACATGCTATTTTTAAGAAGGACAGCTCTTGAGGAAGACATTTGAGTGACATGATGTTTTTTTGTTTGTATCCCGGGCAGAACATTTCCAAGGTTACGACACAAAAAAAACAAAAGACACAACTGTCACAAAAGATTTGCTTTTGAAAAAGGAAAACACAACTGGTCACGGCACAGAAACAATACCTACGGAGAATACAGAACAGCACACTGCAGTGTCGGTGACTGCCACATTTCCAGGGGTGGTCTTGTTTCACACCAGACCAATACCACTGCATGAGAGAACACAAATCCCTAAAGCATCGGCTAAAAGTGCCTCAACGGGCGGTTTTGTTTCCAGCAACGGGCAAAACTTTCTACAAATCAACAAGAGATAAATCATCAGTTATGAGGATTCACACTGAATCCGAAACCCCTATGATTTCTAATTTTCTCTTCCACACAAGCTGCATTTGAATCAACGTTGAATGGCAACTCTGAGCCATAGGCTTTTTCGTTTGCAGAGGCAGTGAAAGCCTCTCTTTGGCTTCACACTCTGCTTGATAACAGGAATCAGAGAAACACAGACTCTATTACTCTCACATCTGCTGACAGAGGGCCGGGAGTTCCAATCCTATCTGTATCTCATCCTCATGTAATTGATAACCTGTGCTGCGTAATGACAATGATAACAAACGATCTCCAGGGAAGGATGATAAGGGGATTTCAAACCTGGGAAGAAATGAGTATCCGTTTGGTACAGTGCAATCCATCTTCCGAAGCGATACAGCAGAAGATTCAGTGAGTGGAAACACCCTGACAAACTTGTGTTTGACCTGCCAAAAAAGATCGAAGAGCGCTGTCCACTGAGAAATCTGTGGTCACCTGATGGCTCCTCAGACTCGCTTAATATAGACGGGCTAGCTTTAGATTCACAACCTCATTACCCAGTTTACATCAACAGTCAGTGGGAGAACAAGAAGAAATGCTGAACAAAGACATCAATCAGCCAACCATTACCAAGCATTATGGTTCTGGAGTGAGGGGAAAACTGGTTACCAACCCAACATTTCCACCTTTATCACTAAATATAATTCTAAATCTTAGTGAAAGCATTTTGAATAACTCCCAAATCCAATCTTTCCCCTCAGATACAGGAACGGTTGCGTTTCACACATGGCCTCTCGCTGAGATGTCATCAGCAACACAAAAAGACAACAAGAACCAACCGCACCTATCCGAGTGAAACTTTACTCACCGGGAGACCAATTTCAGCAACCACAGCGCTTTATGGCACATCAAAGTATACTGTGAGGAAACAAGAGACGCTTGGGAAAAAGATGAGCGCTGGGGACCCACAGTCGAAACTGATATATCTCAGTAAGCATAACAAAAATGCATCCCACAATCTCTCAGTAAACTTCAAAAATATATATTTATACAAAACCAACCTTTCGGCATCAGCAGTGGGTCAGTAAGCAATTCGTCCGACTTCATTGAAGCTCTCCACAACAGTCAGAAAAGTGTTCTTCCACAAGGTAGTGAGCACAACGCTGCATCACCTCCAACTGCAAGTATGGGGTTGATTGAAGCTCATACCTTAGTGGGCCAAACACTTCTGTTGTTAAAGATCCTGATTCTTTCTCTCTGGCAGCACGAGTTGATTCTTTGATCCCTGTGTTGAGTCAAACAGCAGCTAAACCAAGCTCTACAATGAAATAACCCATATTTACTTTGTTACTGAAGAATTCTGGAATCAAGTTTGCATCTGTAACCACAAAGAGACACCTGATGATGAACAGTGTAAACCACATTGTTAAACAGCATTTTGTTGAACCTTCAGGGCCAGCGAAGAAACCAGTTATGAAAGAACCACAAACTCACTGTAACAACAAGAAAAGTAGTTGAGCCTGTGAAGTTGTTTCTTTCCAAATCAAGACAGGACTTTGACGATGATATGTCCAAGCCGACTCTAACAACACCATCAAGAAATTCATTCTCAGAGGGACTTACAACGAGCAGACTTTTAGAAAGTCAATCAAAAATCACTCAGAAGAGGCTGTTTGATGTCAGCAATAACCATGTGGCTCCAACGTTGCAATCTTTCAGAGAATGCAACAGGGATTTAATCAGAGATTCACTCAAAGTCCACAATCTGAAGCCAGGGAATAAAAGTGAACAGGTCGTTGCAGAAGATGAGGACATCAAGACAGAAGACAGGCAGCGCACAGAAATGATTGAGAAAAAAGAGATACTAAAGTTGCCGAAAGAAGAGGAGAGCAGGGATGTTGGAGACGCTGAAAAGCAGAGAGTGTCTTTGACAAAGAAAGCAGCAGAAGTTAGAAGAGATGAAGCAGTCAGCAAGGAAGACATCAAACGTAAAAGAGAACGTGGTAGAAAGGACATGACAAATGTTCCCGTTGGAACACCTACTACTAATTCTAAAGAACTTAACAGAGACAAAAGACACACTAATAGAGACATGTCTTCCTGCCACTGTTTGATTAAACAGTTTGGAGTCCCTGAGAACAATACTATTCCTCTGGGGAAAAATATTGCACAAATTGTAGAAAGGAAAAATAAGCAATTTCCTTATGAAGTGACAAACAATCACAGACCAGTCCAATCTACTCTGAGATCCCAGAGCCAGAAACTATCAAGAATGACATATTTTCCCAAAGAGCCATACACACAGATCAATCCCCATTCGTCCTCCTAGAATGCAACGCTTACAAAGCACAGAGCTGCATCTTCACTTACTAAAGAAAGCACTCAGAGCAAAGTTGTCCCGGCTATGTTTTCTAAGACTGCCATACCAAAAATGGTTCCAAAACTCTCTCAAGCATTTGGAGTTAGCGCTTCAAAAATGTAGAGATACATGGAAGCCAACCTATTTCCTGCGCAGCAGTGCAACTAAATCAGCTCACCCTGTACTAAACAGTATAAGTAATAAGCTGTCACTCACTAACCCTTCAATGGGAATCAAAGCAGAGTTCATGAGAGTACAGCCCCACTTTGCAGTAAAAACTCTTAGTGTTTCAATTATTTACAGCATCTCAGATCATAGGCATACATTTAATATGTTGGTTTCGTAGAGAATTTCACTTTTACAGACTACGAATGAGAGAGAGCAAGCAGAACACATTATACCAGCATCTATATTTGATTCCAGTGCTAAGGACCCTTTAACCTTTCACAAGATTGGAAAAGTAAATACATCTACTGACTCTGGCTCTGACCCAACAGATGGACTATGACTCATCTACCAGCCCATGTCATCTGTGGCCCACACCTCCTTAGGCCAGTCTCACCAAATGCAATCTGCCCCTCAGACAAGTCAGCCCGCCTCCTCCTCCTTTGACAAGACTTCAGGCCAGCCATGGTCATTTAAACTGTCAGAGCAGACAGCCCATTCAGATGCTTTGCATGCTCCTTTTGATGATAACGAGCAGAGATCTGTGCAGACCCTAATGACATCGATGAGCCCCAAAGCAAAGAACGATCAATTTCCTCTCAGCAGCATGTCCCCACTGCCAAGTCGCATGCTGTTTGGAGATGACAGTTTACCTGGCCCCTATGGCCTGACAGGGATAACAAGATCAGTCTCAGAAAAATAAATATTGAGGGCCGACACCAGTGCTAAATATGCAAATAGTGGAAGTGGCCGTGCTGAGTCCTTGTTAGGTACTGCTGAAGAGACAAATCAAACTGAGGACAGCGTGCAAAAGATGGTGATCTCGGGAGTAAAACATTCATATGTAGTCACAAAGCAAATGACAGAGAGCAAAAGGAAGGAACCGTTCCCCTTCTATAGAACAAAACATTGGCAGGAGTAATCACCATACTACTAACATTGAGGAATTCAACTATTTGTCTTTATTACAGACTGAGAAACTGGCAGGAGAAAATACTAATGAGGACAACCACAATGACCTGTTAAATGTAGAAGGCACTTATGATGCAAACAACACAGTGAAGGCTACCCTCGAGAACAATCATCTCTCCCAGTTAGGAGCTTCTAATGAAACAAGCGGTCAGCCCATCATGTCTGCAACTCAGACCACCCACAAGATTGAGCAGGCATTAAATGAGGATTCTGGGCCTGTTACTAATTATTTAGCTGTACCTGTGCTTGACACAAATGATCGAACTGGCACCACTGCACTTGTTGGGCCAGAGAGTCTGCACGAAATATCCCAAATGGAAGCTAATGATGTGACTAACAATGCTATCTCTGATTTGGAGCATCATGCAGCAACCACTGAAAAGCAACTAGATCTGTCCTCACCGCGTGGCGCTCGCCCTGTTCCACACATTCATTTTGGAAGTGACCTTAATTAAGGTCCCCGATATATCAACACAGCAGATTGCTGAACGGATAATGAATGTTCCTTCTGAATTTCCGATAACCACTAAAGCCAATGATTTTATGTCTCTGGAACCATCTGCCAGTGCCAACGGCCTTAGTGTCTCCACAAAAGCTCAATCTGCACTGACTACTACTGAGAGCGTGCAGGTTGTTATTGAAAAGTCATCTCAGGCTGCACAAGCAGAGAGAATGGAACAGTCCAATAGTCATATTGAGCCTTTGTCACTGAGAGCCTCCCACAACTATCACTACTGGCAAACTACCCCCTGCAGTGAAGAGAAGAAACACAGCAGAAACTCAGAGTGTGGAGCAGTCTGAGCATGACATTTTTTGGACAGGTGGTCGAACAAAACCAGCATGCCCCCCTTGGTATGATCACAATAACACATCCTATCTATGACCCGGGGAAGAGAGACACAGAAGGTTTGTTAAAAGCGGCCCACAGAGCTGGAGAGGCACATGATGCAGCATCTACTATGGTTAAAAGAGTTGTTTTTTAGATTAGATATTCTTTTATTAGTCCCACAGTGGGGACATTTCAGGACTACAGCAGCAAACAGGGTAAAGTACACACAAGAGACATAGTAGAAAATCAAAACAAGTAATATAAATAATAAACGGTAGAAAACAGTAAAATCTACAATACTGAATTATATATATTATATAATATAATAGTTAAATATTCATTTCAAGACATCAAAACAACACAGACAAAAAGTAGTGCTTTAGAAGCCAAACATGCTCTACATGAGATGACTCCTACAGTTCATACACTTGACAGAGCAGACCAACATGAGACCTCAATAAGTCAAGTGATACTTGATGATTCTGTAACAACTGCGGGGTTCTTGCCTCCAGAGATGAGTAATCAAACTAGCTGTAGGACAATTGGCTGTGTTAAGGCAGCCAAGATAAATGAAACAACACTTGGAGCAAATGAGATTGATCATATCGCTGGAGGGAAAATGTATAAAACACAGGCCGGAAACACAGTAGGACATCGTTTTGATGAAACGTACACACCTGACACAAAACCAGAAAAAGGCAACTGTTGCACTGACCGTCCGTTACCCGGAAAGGCTACATCCCAGCCCACCAGCCTCGCCGATGCAACGCTTTCAACGGCCACCGGTACATCTGATCATGACCAAACCACTGTCGATGACACTACAACAAATAATGCCAAGAGCATGACGGATGAAACTTCAACAAGAACATGGAGAGTACTTGTTGCAACTGATCATTTGGAGAGACGTGTGCAGGCTCAGTTTGTAGAGACAACAACACAAAAGTACTCTCACAGACAGATCTCTAAAGCTCAGTCAGGAGGCTGTTGCAACAGAGGTCACTTCATCTGAACCTGAAGCAACTATTGCACAGGCCACTGCAAAGACTACTGAGCGGACACTGCTCACTGAAAAAAAAGATAAAAACACAATTAAATAGAGGAGTAGCCAAAGCTGGGATATTTGAGGCACGGAATGCCACCAGGTCAGCGCGTGCTTTGGCTAAAGGAGAAACAGCAGTACACAAGTCTCGGAGCAGGCCATTACTGCCAGAGCCACAGTCTGGGTCAGACTTGCAGGGCTCGAAGACAGGAGAAGGACCTCACCTCATCTGTTCCTCTCTGGGTAATCTTATTTTATATCATTCTACTATTACATGTTAATCATGGCTTAGCAAATTAAAGAACTATACTGGTGATTTTGCACGAGTTATGTTATTAAGTAGATAATCCATCATAGTAAACAGCTTTATATGTTCCCTAAATTAATATTGTCATATGGTAATGCAGTTTTTAGCAGGCACAGTTCTCAAAACGCTTCCTGATGGTGCATTTAGGTCACTCCTAAATCCAATATTTGGTTGTTGCAGATATATTTACATATATACAAATGTAAATGTTAAATATCATTCCTGCATGGTTCCTAACATAATTCTCCATCCAATAAAAATGTTAAGTTTATTTTATTATAGTTATTTAGTTACATCCCTTTTTTTTAAACTTTTTTAACATGAGCCGTGTTTTCTCAAAAATTGCGAATGGTTTTGCATACCCATACTAAATCCAGATTATCTCATCAACAACAAGGGCTATTTGAATAATTTCAAGAGGTATAGTATTCAGAAAACACGTCTGAGACTAGTTAAGAGGTTCATATAGCAGTATATGTGTTATGATAGAATGCAGGAAAGAAAAAAAGAAATTCCAGGATGTATTTCCTCTTTTTTTTTTTCTACTATACGATAGCACTATGTGTTAACAGTATCTCTGCAAAGTTTGGCTTTTATTAAGTGAAGTTAAATAGCCGTGTGGAATATCATTTCATCCATAAGTAAGTCATATTTCAGTTTTAATGCTGGAATGTGGTTGATATCTCGCTGAGGCTTTGTCTGACAAGGGATTTGGCAGTATTGGCGGATTCTGTATAGGTCGTAAGCTTTCCAGAAAGGTGCGCCATTCATGTGTGGCATCCAGCTAGGGATATGAAAATTGATATTTCCATAACTTGGGGAGCTCTCTCAAGTCACTTTCAAGTCCTCTCGAGTCATATTCATGGTTTATGTTAATATGTATGGTTGAATTGTGTTATAAACATGTAAAATGGACTTATATGCTCTTGTAAGGCCAGGCTGTGCAGTTTTTTTTTGCTATGTCACATCAGTGGCTTTAGTATCGATTCATGGGAGTACGAGGACTTGGAGTGAGGAAGACCTCCTGATGAAGAATTCAGCCAAAACGACAAAGTCAACTGCCAAAACGAACGCATTTATTTTTTCCAAACTGAAATCTTTTGCTCTGGTTACGGGGTACTTGACTGAAACACATATTTTAAAATTGGTACATTATTGAAAAAGGTTTGAGCACCACTGAGCTATTGTGTTGGATGAGCAAACCTAGAAGACAATGGTCATGGTCATGTTCTCGCCACTCTGGAACAGCAATGTTGGTGATACCATAACCCTGGCAATCCCTTGACTTTTAATGCAGTACCATCACATGGTCACATTTTTTAATTTATCCAGCACTTTATGACTAAATACCTGCAAAACGAATGACTTTGTGTAATTATAGTAGTGTTAGTATAGTAAAGCGTAACATATTTTTGATATTATTTATTTATTTCACCTCTGCATTTAATCCATCCTAAGCATTAAGATCAGCTGCTTTAAAGCATCCACAGGTCAACTTAGGTTCAGTGTTTCGCTCAAGGACACTTCAACATGCAGCGAGGAGCAGCTGGCAATCAAACAGCAAACCTTGTGATGACCCCTTCTATCTCCTGGGCCACAGCTTCCCCAAAAGTGCCTCCGTAGAGTGCTATTCAGCAAATGTTAGCATGGTAACACACTAAACTAAGATGTTAAATAAGGTAAACATTATACTTGCAAAACATCGTGTGTTGGCATTGTCACTGTGAGTGTATTTGCATGCTGACATTTGTATTCAGCTCAAAGCACAGCTGTGCATATAGTGTAGACTGTGGAGTATTTTTTAGAGTGAATAAGATGCTAGATATCAGAGCATCCTCAAATGCACCTTGTTGAAGGAGAGTTTTCAAAATTGTACCTGCTCAACTTTGACAAACGACACAGCATTGAAACCATTCACCATGATGGATTATGTATCTCAAGCAGGTTTCAGGTCTCTAATCATGTAAGTGATTAGCAATGTGCCTGTATGGTTCTTTAGATATCAGGTACCGTACACAGTACATACCATTGTTTCCTTTTGCTAATTGCAATGCTATGAATATATTGCCAGTGTAACAGAAGTTTCAGATGACCTGTGTGGCACTGAACTACACAGCAGAGATGAGTCTGAACCTGGGGAGAGGTTTGGAGCCAGGTGATGCTGTGCCTGCACTGGCAAACCTCAGAGTAGTTATCAACCTGAAAACAAACAACAGTCGGATACACCTTGAGGTCCTCTCCTGTTGCCTGTGCCCAACCATCCAGCTGGACCGTCCTTACTCCACCTGCTGTCTTTTCTCCAGGTACACAGGAACGTTTAGAAAATTAAAAAAATAATAAAGTGATTGGGAATGTATTCGTTGTTTGACTGTTAAGATAGGAAGGGTTTGCTCTGTTTTCATTTCAAGGGAAACATACTTATTTCAGGGAAAAGAATACATGGAAAAGTAGCTAAAAAAAATGGTTGTATAAAAAGTAAATATAGACAAGCAGAGGCAGTACATACAGGACGTTTACAGTGGGGAATTTAATATATTTCCTGATGTATGGGCAGCCATCTGTACTTTCATCCTTTTTTTTTTCATATGCTGATTTATGTTGCAGAAATAGCTGGTTTTCAAAATAAATGGTAAAAAATAGATTTTTTCTTCTTCATAAACATATAATAGAGATGCATCCATGAACAATGCAACTTTTCATCCTCTGTAATAGTCTTAACTGAACATGGCAAGACTGCTATTTCTTACAAACATGTTAACTAGGAAATAGGTGTCATTATAATTCAAACCAGGGACTAGCAAATTCATTTTTGAGAGCTGAATATTCTCTGCTCAGTAAACAGAAGACTGTTGTAGGTTGATGTTGTTATCTCCCTGACCCAGCATGACTTCAGAAATTCTGTGTGCTCTTGCACACTTAGGGCCGCAAATGCATCTCAAATACGTCCAAAACTGAATAGGCTGAATAGGCTGAATAGGCTGCTTGACTTTTACTGTGAGCTGAGCAGAACACTTGTTAAAAAGTGCCAACACCTAGGACACATCTTTTAAATATGTTTCTGAGCTGGAATGATGAGAAAATAGTAAAATATTCTATGCCATCACGGATAAAAGTACCCATTAGCATACTGGTGAAAGAATTATAGATAATAATGCTGAATATAAATACATAACATATTTGCATTATGCGGCATGAGTAATGAAACTAATCTGACAGTGACATTAAGTGAAAGCTGACCTTTACCTAATATGATGTATTTTCTCATAAGCTTTCATCTCAATTCAATAAAAAGCTGGCATGCTATTTTCTTTCATGGTTATTGATCAATACAGATATAATGGCTTATGGCAGCTGCATGGAGACCTTTTCCTTCAGGATATTCACATTTGTGCTTTTTCGCTTAGACATTTCACTATTTCTTTCTCCGCAAAAATGACTCTGCTCAGGTTCTACTGTGTTTGTGTCGGTGCCTCAGGTTAGCGGCAGAGCCAGCGGGGATCATGCTGCTGCCCAGTAACCTGCCAACCAGTGCCAGCTTCACCATCAGTCTCTTCCAAATGATTAATTACTCAGCAGTGTACCTACACTGTGATCTCAGTGTCCGCTTGAGGAACCGCTCTGGCTGTGAAAGGGTAAGGCTGCCGTGGAGCACGATGTAATGAATGCAAGAGGATGAGAGAATGGGCGGCTGAGAGTGATTTAAATTTAGGGACACAGGGTGTGACACTGTGAAAACAAGGAGACAGACGAGGAGCGAACAGGCTGATGCAAATGTGCTGCGGAGACGAGCAGGAAGGGAGACGAAGGAAATGAAAACAAGGCTGAATACTGTAGAAAAACTAAGAGAGAAAGGAATATTTTTAGACTTTATAATTAGAAGTGAAAAGGAGCAGAGTGGTGTGAATTAAATATCCTGCCATAGAAGCTCTTTCTACATGACGAGAGTGAGATGTACTGACTGAGACTGAGGCTGACAGCTACAGACAGGCTGCCTATAACATCTATCATGTCATTAAGCACTCTGAGGGTCAGATAAGGTCACAGAATACACTTGCAGAGCAGCAAAGGACACTGATACCGACTGCAGTCTCCTGCCGTCCTGAGAACGAGGTATTCGAGTTAATGGGAAAAACGGAATCACTTGACACATACGTGTTGGAAGGCAGAGGTGAAACAGAGGATAAACTCTGGAGATTCATTTTAATGTCTGCCTTTCGAGATCGTTTCTAGTGCCTCCTCAAGTTTTCTGATATTACAAAAGTATCGTTTCTGTAGTGTGAATAATGGTACATTTAAATTCATAATAGGTGTTTGCAGTGATTATGATGCATTGCCCGAACAAGACTGCAACACATTATAACCAGTGGGAATTTAAATAGTTTTCGTTCCTCGAAATGGTGTTTCTTCACTTGGCTGCATATGTTTCCCGAAACTTTTCTTTTTTTTTCTTCTTTTTTTTTTTACATAAGAGCGTTACAATATATCTAAGTACTTTGTTTAAGAAACTGCTCCTACTCAGAGTGGGTTGTTTAGGTTTAAAGAAAATGTTGCTTTCAGGCTAAAATCCTATTTCCATATCTCTTTTTGAAATAATGTTTCTGCCCCTGCCCTTTTATCTAAATACAAAATACCACTAAGGAAAACCTTTTTAGATATTCATAGGGGTCCACCTGTTCTATTTAAATGACTATTTCTGTGTCTTGATCCCATTATTTGTGATAAACAGGAACACCATCCTTCTTCAAAAGAAATGAATTACCTAGCTATCATTTTTCATACTCATATGTTACATATTTTTCTTTTTATAGCAGTGCCTTCAGCAGAGGAGTGCATTTCCCTTTGAGGGTCCAGAGGCTATGTTACTAATTTCATGAATCGCATATCTGTTGCTCCCATGTTGTAAGAAGTGAAGAATTCTGCCTTCTCAGGGAAGATAGGTAATTATTAGCTGTGCCGTAAAAATAAAAACAATCAATCTGAGAAAACTGCAACCTGCAAGATAGGAAATGAGCAATGACCACGCCATGTATATAGCATGTGAGAAGATGAGCCATACAGGTGGCTTTTTGTGTGCAAATATCTCCATGATTTTACAATGGAAAGCTACTCTTGTGCATTCACACATCTTTTCTGTCCAAGTGCGAAGGACTCACAGCACGGTAGAATTTTCCCTTTTAAACACATTTGTATTTCTCTGCGTGACTGGAGGCATTATGTTATCAGGTGGTCCCTCCGTCCATTGTCATGAATGCCATATCTCAGGAATGCATGGAGGGAATTTCCTATTATATTTGGCACAAAACATCCACTTGCACTGAATGATGAGCTAATTAGATTTAGGGGGTCAACGGTGAAGGTCACTTTGACCTCACATCCGTCCCATTTTCGTTTACGCGAAAGGAACACCTTAAACAAAAACTTTCAAAAATCCACTTGTACTCAAAGATGAACTAATTAGAATTTGGTGGTCAAATGTCATCCTGACCTCACAAAACACATTTTAGTCTGTAACTCAAGGAGTTAAATGCTAATTGTGACAATTTCATACAAATGTCAAATACATCAAATTAGACGTGACGATATTTTGAACAGACATGGATGTTAACTGCAACATGACTGGTCGGCCGCAGCATACAACCGTGAGGTGGTAATTATATCGCTATTGAGAAAGAGCACAAGGTTTTGAATCCAGAGTTTTGAGTTTTTTTTCAGATGCTTTTTCCTTTCGCTTCAAAATGCTGAGTGTAATCATTTCAAAAATGTTTTTGAAAAGGAGGATTCTACAATGTTGGAAATCCTCTTAAAACAGAACGAAGCACTATCAAAGACATTTGTAATTCATTGAAGGTGGACGGATAATTTTTTTGTTTTTCTCCACAAGGATAGTGCATAGACAGATCTATACCCTCATGATGTCCGATGATTTCTCCGTTTGATTTTCAGACCCGTCCGAGCTGGACCTGGTTCTGGTCGTGCTCAGCCTGGTGGTTAGTTGCTCTCTTGTCACAGGGACGCTGCTGCTGGTATGGCCGGCCTACCGTCTGCTGTGACCGTCTGCACCCAGGAGGTGACTTGATCCTACCGTGACCAAGGAGGAACCACTGCCAATTACACTGATCACGTCCTCACCAAAATAGCTGCCGACAATTACATTAGTCAGCAGACAGTGGAGCAGTCAATCATATTAACCGGAGAGCAGAGGCGGCCAGTTGTATCAGCCAGACTAGACGACAAGAAGCAATCCAATTCACACCTCCTCTTACAGGTGACACAGCTGTTGCAGTCAAATTTCACACTTAACCATGAGCAGTCCATTATCATTCACTGAAAATAAACACCATCCCCAAATAGAACAGCTGCTCTGATCCCTTTATTTTCACTCAGTGACAACAAATCAATACTCTTCGTATTCCAGTTTGAGATTGATAGCTCGTTAATACTGGTTTAATATAATGCATGCATTCATGGCTTGACAGTTATATTGAGCCTCTGTGATCGAATGTTGATGGAAAATGTCTTTCATTGGATTAGAGAAAATTCAAGCTCATTTATTATCGCAAAGAAAGGCACACAAACTCTTTGCAATGTTGATTTTCTTTTAAAATCTCCAATCAAAATGACATTACAAAATGCATCAATATAGTAATATGATATAGCAAATCATGTAAAAATCATGTAAAAATGGTTATTAATTATCAACCATTGAATAATTCATCTACTGAGAAAGAAACTTTTTTTTGTTTTGTTATGTCTCTCATGAGGAATTAATGATAATTATTGACTTTTAATTGAATTCATGCTCTGAATCTCTGGCTTGGATCTTTAATCATTACAATTAAATAATATATAATGGGTAACATGTCCTTTTCTATTTTAACATAACTTCTGTTTTCAAGTAAAAGACCATTATTCATATTACAATATTTACTATAACATTCATTTTCCCTCTTGTGTGAAGGTTCACACTTGAGGGAAGAAGTTGAGCTAAATGCATTTCCAGTAGAGGTTGAAGGCAGCAGTCAGCCAGTCGGTAGCAACTGGGAAAAGAGTCTCGGACACTAAATTAAGTGATATATAACCAATCAGAAAAATATGGGATTTCATAAATAAGAGTTAGACGAAAGGTGTTGTAAAAGTTAATTTGGCTCAGTAAAAGCCCTCCCTCCACTTCTGTAAGATTGCAAGCTTAATGCTATTTGAATGTGCATGTGAGTTCAGCTATACACAGTTTTTCCTTCCTATTTACAGGAAACTTTTCCTTTTCTGGCATATCACGACCCAGACAAATCCAATTAGTTACATTGTACTTCATGCCATGAAGAAACAAAGTGTCACCAGCAGTGAAAGATAGCAGTTATACCAGAGGAGCTATAACACATTCATCAATCTAGTAAACTAAGCCACACGAATAAAAGTAAATCGTAAAATACATCACACCAGCAATTGGCCCAACAGTAAATCAATAGCTACTTAGAATGTTATGCAGTACATACGCTTTAGACAGCTTGTGTAATGGCTTGCTTGGTAAGAAGCACAATATTCACAGGAAAAACTTAATTGAAACAGCTATAATCAAAGGCTACCTACAGATAATATATTAGGGGTATTTGGGCGTAGATAAAATATGCATTTAATTTACTTGGTCACGGAATTCAATCAAAAGGCTCGATGTCTTAACTTCTATAGCACTCTGCAAGTCCCTAACTACTGGTGGAATATTAATTATTCAGAGATATTTTACATCATCAACATATAAAGCAATGAATCTACATTAAATCAAAATGAATACATACAGAACATTTATCAAAAACATATTTATATCCAGGGAAATCAAAACATACTGTATTCATATATTCAGTGAGGTTTACATAAAAAAAAGGTTTCACAATTAGATGATAAATAGATATAAACAGCACGCCAAAGAGGAATATATCACAATTGTTTCCTTTACAAGCAAATCCTAGACACCGTGCACCTACACTGACTATCATGATTCACCAAGTTGCTGCTCTCTCACACCTTGCTCGTTTAATATTCTGCAGAAATACGAGTGGGTAATATCTTCCCGAGATAAAGATTTGATTAAAAAACATTCAATGGTCTTGAGAGATACACAGGAATCAATTAATTTTCTAGTTATTTTATACATTGCTTACATACATCAGTGTTTACCTCAGTTCCCAGCAGATCAAACAACCCGCTCACCTCAGTGCTTAGCACCTATATGCTCACAGAATATGAATCAGAGACACTGGCGTTAAGCTTGTTAGTTATTAGAGGACATGAGGGGCAATGGAAAAGCCTTTCTCTCCAGCCAGTCATCTTACCCAGTGTGGTGGAGCCTGCTAATGCGGTTTGCTGAGCTGTGAGATGTGGGCTCCATCAATGAAGACAGACTTCTCCCCTCAGGTAGCCTATCAGGAATCTGATCACGAGCATCTGGTTTTCATTGGAACATCAATCAACGAGTCTGTCCTAAATAATAGTGTGAGTTAGCGAAGCATGAAACTATAGCTGTCAATGAATGTTAAATTCATCTATTATCACGCCAGCATACATGGAGAGTTGTTACTGTGTTTGGGAGAACATTGTGTTGCAAGGAGTTGATGCTGAAACTTAAGACATCTAAAGCAGTGGTTCTCAACTGGTCTGGCTCCGGGACCCACTATCATCCCTGAATGACAAGCTGCGACCCAAATCGAGGAACATTCTCAACTTCTCCAATGTATTTAATGAAAAGATCGTGCAGTTTGAACCTGAGATAGTACAGGATATGTATGCTAACACAAAAACAAGTTTAATGACCAAAACGAGGAGCTGGTGGCGATGATAGAGAGGGAACTATTCCCTTTTACACTCAATTAGCTGCATTTTAATTAAAAAACTAAAACTGCATCTTCAGGACACGAGGTATTACAACATATATAACAATTCAGAATCTTCAGCTATTTTTAAACAGACTCAACAGCTTTAATGCAAACAGTCCAACAACTAAGAAGTAGTTTCAAAAAGACTGAAATGACCTAACTTTAACTGAGAACACACACTGAATCTATGACAAACACTTTACTGTGGAACACGTCACTGTGTTGAGGAGCAGCTTTTCCACTAACTCAAAATAAATTAAACAAAAGTGGAATTCAAAAGTATTCATATATACAACATTAACTTTTCTTGTGATTACCTCATCAGTAAATACTGAAAAACATTGTGCTTTACAGAAAATTAAGCAGCACTCAATTCTCCTCCCAACCCCAGAGTTTTTTCCTGTCATGCAGGCAGCGCCATCAGTTGTCAATGTTATATTCAGTAGGCTGTTTAATTTAATTATCCTAAAAACCCAGAGTCTCCCTCATATCAGGATGGTTTGACCCAACCTGGCACATGGAGGGACAAGTGCAAAACCAGTTGAAACCAGAGCCGGCAAAATAATGACACTCCGCTGCATAAAAAAGTCCTTTCAAAATAAAACCACAGGATGAAAAAAAAAAAAATAGATTTTTTTTTTCTTTCTTTTTTTTTTTTTTTTCAGGCAACTGAAAACGCGACCCACTGAAAACGGGTCCGACCCACCAGTTGAGAATCACTGATCTAAAGAGTATTACCAAACAAAAACAAAAAACACAGGGCAGTATTTGGTGGACTGTATATGTATGACAATAACATGTTTTAACCACATCGTTGTTTAACTTCATTTAAATTGCTACAATACCGCAACCCTTGTGAGAAGAGACATGTGGTGTAAACAATAATTAAAGTAACCGTTAAGTTTATGTACTTAGGTAATCTCCGTCGACTTCTACGGCAGACTATAAGGTTTCACTAAATCCTTAAAAAGTACCCCTTACAAAGTCGGATTTCACTAACAAACACATCTCAGTAACTCTACGGGCTTGTGGGAGTCTTAAACATATACATATATATATATATATATATATATATATATATATATATATATATATATATATATATATATATATATATATGCACACATACACACATATATATATATATATATATATATATATATACACACATACACACACATATATATATATATATATATATATATATATATATATATATATATATATATAAAATCCTTATCTATTAGGTTTATTAGGCTTATTAATTAGGTTTATTAATCTTTCCAATTTTGAACCAAACGACACAGTGTTTTGAGTAACACTCCTTCGTAACAACCCAAGACTTTGTTTTATGTGATTTCTGTTACAGATTCAGATTATTTAGGTCCTAATCTTCCCAAAAAGGTGTGTTATTACTATGTGGGATGTTGTTAAGGCCCTGAACAATGGAGTTGGAAAAACTCGGGACCGCTCGAGGAGGCATTTTTGGGGAATCTCTGCTCATATCCTGCTGGATGTTCATAGTTATGATCAAAATATGTTATAAAAGTGTGTTTTTTTTTATATATATTTTTTTTAAATAACACAAGTATTAGAACTCATTTGGGGTTCATACGACTACTTGAACTATATGAACACGGGGGGAAAAGAGGCACAGGTTTTCAAAAGGTTAATGCTACGGTGTAAAGCCTGTGTGGAGGGAAGTATTAAAAACAGATTAAGTAAATGATGATGCGCATGTGTTTAAGATTCTTCTCAGGTGTTCTCAAATATCAGCTAAAAAACTTGTGATAGTCTACCATAGTGATCCACACCGCCATAATGATCCATGGTGTATTAGTGTGAGCTGCAAAATAGTGAATCTGTAATCACATTAAGTCTCACAATAATGTGTTTCCAGCATTTTACATCTAGGTCATGGGACATGTGCAAATCATACTACCTTAGCCCTGCAGGGTAAGCAAGCAGGTTTAACTTCCATTCAAATGTAAATATGAATACAAAATCTTAACTGTCTTTTAAACGAAACCCTGAACAAAAAGTCAAGAAGAGAGGATATGACTGCCGAATCCTGACCTATCACTGCTCTCTTTAATGAGACATACATTAGAGAGCAAAATCCTAATGCATGGCCATAAGCAGGGTTTTAATAAAACAGATGTCCACTCCTCCCCCGATTTTTTTTAGTATTTCCCTGATATAAATATTTCATATATATAATATATATTTAAGAAGTATGGAGAGCAAAAATTGGTTAACATTATCTGTTAAAACATGTCAGTCGGCAGGAGCATAAATGATTGGTCAGCAGTAATACATGAGCAGTCCAGTATCATGGAAGGACGTGAAATAGTAGTGAAATGCAATCTATTCAGTAATTTTTTTGGGTCGCCTACAAGCGGTCCACTCGTTAAACTATCTAGTGCTTTGCATAGATTCAGTTGCCTGTTAAGTTTCTTCAATTTGTTGACATAATCAGTCATCTAGAGTAAAGATGTTGTAGATCTTCCATTTCACCACATCTCCCCTCACACACACAAACACGGACACAAGCAATGACAACGACCAGATGAGCAAGTTGCTAACCTTGGCGTTGAACAATGTCTATGCCGCACAAATTATTTCATGTCATAAAATACTGTGATCCAGACCTCAATAGTAGGTACGGCCATGTCCTCATGAATTTACTTTACATTTACAGTTGACACAAGCTAGAGAAAGACAGAGCCAACGAAGGATGGACAGCTGCCTGCTGAGAGTTGCACACCATTGTGCGTTTGTGGTGGAGATTTGCATCATGATCTCAGCAGGGAACACATTGCATTTAAATGTGCTATCTGCTAGGAACGAAGAAACCCAAGGGAGATGGCCCAAATATTTATTTGACTGCCAAAGCTACTATTGGCCCACAGGAACAATTTATATAAATGTGTATGTGTGGGATGGAGGGGAAGGGGGGTGAGGGGGGTGTAAAAATTTACTTATCTGACTTCATCTCTTTCTTTACCATCGCAGCAAAACACATCATGTCCCCAGATAAATTCAGCCGTAAAGGGTGTTGAGTGGAGTGCCTATAAAAGACAGCAGATGGGAATAAGAAGGGAGGTTGGAGATGACATCTTTGTTTCCTCATCTTCCTAAATTAGCTTCAAATTACCGCAATCCTCCCACATTAACCAGGCAGTTTAAATATTTTTTCAAATAACACACTGCTTTAATGATGCAGAAAAAGGAAATCTGCGATATTCAGGTCTAAATCAAGGTAGAAGACCATAAATGTCATGACACATCACCGTCAGCAAATTCAGGTTGCAGCAATATTTACAATTCAGAGAATGACGCAACATGTAATTGTTAACTGAAAACAATTATTCTGAACACGGAGCCCTTCATGTTCTCTGTTGAAAACAATAAACATCCATACACACATATCGGTTCAAAAGCTTTTCAGTTATACACATTCTAAGGATTCTGGTAGCATTGTATATTTTGATGCCTGCTATGGTTCTCCAGCTCCGTAACTTTAATCTAGCGATGCCTTTGCTCAGGGTGGTGGTACAAAAGCCGCAAGATCCTCAACTCGATGACTGAGGCTGAACAATGTTTTGAACTTGTTGGCCCCTCACGGTGTTGCTCAAGCAGCATCGTGATAGCCTCCAGTGTTAAGATGTCCTTTTTCTTTTTTACTGGGCTTGGCACCTTTCAAGGTCATGACAAATAAGACAAGGGTAGGCCTGGAGAAAACATTTGAGAAATATGGGTATAAAAGTTGGCTGAATGGTATAAACGTGTAATTGCTGCTGTTACTGCTATTATTGTTATCATTGTCTTATATTCACAGCTGCTATTGTGTTTTTTAATAGTAGGGGGGGGGGGGGGGGGGGGGGGGAATTGCCATACTCTCAAACTCAGACTGCCGACTAGTGAGCCGTTCCACTGGGGCTGCTGGAGGTTAAGTGCGTAATTAAAGTGCAGTTTGATAGTGGATGGTTCATTAGGCAGTCAATCTACTATACATCAGACCTAAATTACAATGTGCATATATATCATATCAACAATCATAGTTTATACTCTTAGTGCTGAATCCACACATTTCTCAGCACTGCGTAGTTTTCTTTTCAGATGGATGTGAGATAATCGTGACATTGAAAGTGGAAGTCATACCTTGGATGCATAAAGACAACTGGATACAGTGTCAGAGGCATACAGAACAAAAAGTCAGACTTCTGAGTATAGAATTCAGATGAAAATACCAGGATCTTCAGCATTATGGGGCCATAGAGCATCTACACTAGCGTTACATGCAGGGCCGGCGATTGCTATAGGCCAGCGGTTCCCAAACTTTTTAGGCCACGCACCCCCTTCTACATCCCGACCGGGTTCACGCACCCCCAATCCCCCACACCTTAAAAAAAAGACGCAACAGAGCCTATTTATAGCCGCATAAAATCGGACCAATGCGAGAATTGTTTGCTCGCGCGTGGCGTTTGTTACAAGATTTTGTCCGCTGTATAAATTTCAGTTACACAAGGCGTCACTTTTAAAGAGCAATAAGGATGGCGACGACACACGCACAGGCTCAGAGGCAGATTGCATTTCACATTTATTTACTTAAACACAGTAAGCCACGTAAAGAACAAAGAGTTGCACATGCATAGGCTCAGAAACAGATATAAATAAAAAAGGAGGAGTCCATATGAGGATTTTCACATGCAGCGCAGGTGGCTCAGCCTGCAGCAAGAGAGATAGAGAGGGAGAGGGAGGGGGAGAAAGTGAGAAAACGTAGTGCGTTTTGTGTAGACCCAACACATGAATGAGACTGCAATTGTTTTTGGCTGTTTTGTAACTCTTCCAATTTTGATCTAAAAAATGTAAGGGGCTTCTGACTTGCACTGGCATGCTTGGTGTTCAGGTGGCGGCGCAAATAAGAGGGCTTCAGACAGCTGTTAGCCAGAACCTCACTGCACAACACGCACTGTGGCTTCGGGCAATCTGCATTGCCAATCCAAGTGAAGCCCAGACCCAGATAATTGTCATCATATTTCCTCTTTTTTTTTCCCAGTCTGATGCTCACTCTCGTTTCCTCTTTTTTCACCTTGACTCCGCGATGGGCCTCTGTGCTCCCGGTTTGTCTGTGATATCCCTTCCTCCTTCTCGGTCTCCTCGGTCTCCTCTTTCTCCGACTCCCGGTCGATTTCTTCTCCCGGTTTCTCCCCAACGCACCTCTCCGTTTCTCTCGCCTCCGGTTCCTCACTCTCTCTCTGTCCCTCTCCTCTTTTATTACTGATAGCTTCAGATGTCCCACCTGACAGCTTCCCCGATTTCAGCCAGTTTAACATATTTTCATGGATGTTGCTGAATGAATGAAATGACGTTAGGGGCACAAGCTAGGCTAGCTAGTGTGTACGTAAAAGACGGCCGGACCGGAAGTGCATCTATTTATTAAATTGTACGTTTTTAATTTTAAATTTAAATCTTACAAAGGGAATTTTTATAATTAAAAAATCCTACTTAATTTTTTTTAAATTATGTTTAATATTAATTATTACACCATTAGACCACCATTACATTTTTCCTCTCGCGCACCCCCTAGGGGCAGCTCGCGCACCCCCTAGAGGCAGCTCGCGCACCCCCTAGGGGCAGCTCGCAGGGCTCCCGCGAGCAGGGACGATTCAGCTGTGAGTTTTCTCATCAAGTACAGAGAGACTTGGCCAAGACACGTCACATCAAAGATGTTCTATTACGGAGATGACAACAACTCGGCCAAAAATCTGAATTTTTTGTCGAGAAAACGGGGCTGACTGGCCAAGACTCGACACGTCACATCAAAGATCTTCTATTGCAAAGATGGCTCACTCCAAAAAAAAAATCGTTTGTGCGGTCTGAAAAATGTGCGCGATCTGAAAAATCTATTGCGCGGCCACTTTGACTGACCCATGACATTTGCAAAAATGAAGCGGTCTAAACCATCTGGAGCACAGGGATGAAAACGAAAAAAGGAAGAAGAGGAAAAGAAAGTCAAGTATAGAGGTAAGTCTTCTCATCTCAGCCATTAAGGTGTCAAACGAAATACATTTAGTATTGTGCATCACCTAATATTGGACGTTTCATTGCTGTCACTTAGGCTAGCTATAGCTAGCTAGCAACTGTTACTTTGCTAATTTGCTACGTAGGCTATTACTAGCAAACGTAACTTCACTGATAACCTACATGGATGTTGTAATGGGAATTTTCTAGCCTTAAGTGTATTTTGTCTAGGAACCTTTTAAGTGGCTTACAAACCTGTTAATGCAAATATCCTTCTGTCTAATGTTAATTGCATGTCACTCCCGTAGCTGTTATCAAGTATCACTCACGTCTGCCGATAGGTCATGAATTGGGGAAAGGAAGAAGACCAGGGGGTCTGGTCCTTTGTTCTAGCCTCAACCTGAAACCCCAGACTTCTTTGTTCTAACCTAGCTTTGTTCTCTGTATATAAATGACCATGGAAGAGGTGAATCTTCAGTGCATCCTGGAGCAGACTCCATAGTGACTCTGTTTGGGGATGCTCTCTTCTCTGCGCAGGGAATAAATGATTTCATAGAGTTCTGGATTCTCGATGTTCATCATTTCAGCTTAGAAAGACTCAACACCGGGTAGGGTGAAATTTTACCGTTACAATGTACATGTCAAAAGACCAGTATCTGGATAACGTATGCTAGTTATGAAAAGTACAGTTGCTGTCTACATTCATTATAAATGGCATAAGTTCTGTTTAGTGAATTCACAACTAGCAGGTGCATACACACACAGTAACCATTTTGGGGATAGTGGTGGTGTTCACCCTTCTGTACAGTTCCTCCCCAGGAATATACTAAAATGTATATGTGTGTTTTTTTTTTTTTTTTTTTTTTTTTTAAATTGCCCAGATGCACTCAGGCAATGTTTTCAGAGGCCGGCACCTGCTGGAGAAAGGACGCCTGATTCGCCTCCCTCTGAACTTTGTAAGTAGCCTACACAACTAGTACTATTGTTGCTGTTTTTGTTATTGTTATTATTATTATCAATTATTACTTTCATAATCACATCACATTAATACTACTAATTGTAATCAGTAGCATTATTTAGCCTTGTAGCAGTGGTGGCAGTAATTGTAATTTATCTACTACAAGTTACATGGTCAGATAAAATGTATTTGTACAATGCAACTATGTGGTAGGATGATAGAAATGACCAAATGCAATTGTGTAACGAACAGCATGGATGAACTCTGTGTTTAAATACAGCTGCAGGAGAAGGGACATCCAGTAGTACTCAAGGGGCCGGGAACACACAGCCTGCATCAGGTGAGTCTATTTAATAGTATTTATTCAAGCCACATCCATACTTTAAAGTACAATAGAAACATGTTAGCATGTATTAAATACAATAGCTTGTTTTCTTAAAGAAGTTCAACCACATTCATGATCATTTCACTTATTATATTAAACACCGCTTGTCTGGCTATACAATTTGCTTGAATACAGGTGAAGGTGAAGGGACATCCAGGACCACATCAAGCACTCAGGGCACCAGTGAAACTACACTGCCGCCTGCAGACACCTCACCCTCCGCAATTCCTGATATCCAGGGAGAACCTATAGATCCTGCTGACTGGCCAGCCCTCTGTGTTTGTGTGTAAGGGGGAAAAAAACTGTCAAACCGTGTTAACCATAGTCATTCCCTATACAGCTTGTATCATGTTTTGAGGTTTGTTCAATAAACATAGTGTTTTGCACAGTTTATGGAGTTAATTTAAGCCTAACTTTGAGTGTGTAATAAATTATTTAAAATAATAAAAAAGAAAATGTTCTGAAACTATTCTGGTGTTTGTTGTGCATGCACCATTTATTGTTGAACTGCAATGTAGAATAGTAGAATTATAAGTGGGTGAAAAACTGCTATGCAAAGTAAAGCAGTTAAGTTAATATATGTCTCTTCAGTGATGTAAAGTATTGTGTGTGTCTGTGGGGGGGGCGCACAACTCAATCTCGCCTAGGGCAACCAAAGGGCTAGAGCCGGCCCTGGTTACATGAACCCCTCCTCTGAACCGTGAGTCCAGCTGTCGTTCTCGGTGTCATTCACATAAACAGGTTATTCAGCTATTGGTGCGTTTTACAACTTTTAGGACCTAATGATTTAAATCAGAGATATTCAAGTGATCTTAAGGGGAAGTTCATTCACCTCAAAATAAATTACCCGTTGAGTTACATATGTCTCTTTCTCAATGTACGTCTGTGGGCCCCAAGGTTTCCCATGACAGACCTGGACGTTGTAATTCCACTGTTTGGCCACAATGTAAAATTAGCTTCTTGCCTGGCGCTCTTCAGGGCTTGAGTCATAGAGTATTTCTATAAGACTGAAAGCTTGCGCAGGAGTTTTCCCAGCTAAAAACCGGCTTTGCAACATTGCTCTGCAAACTAGTTCTGCACCTGGGCTCCTCCCACGGATCGACAGTGTACTCTAGTACTTATGTGTCTCCACATGCATTTCACACGGCCAGCTGCCACAGATTTGAATGTGTATCCAAGTTTTCTCTTTCCATGTACGAGACCCAAGCTCCTCCGGCGCAACCGATTCATGTTGATCTGAAGGACAAATCCTATTCATGTGTAGGATTAGACAGCGAGTGTGTCAGATTGGATTTCGGTGCTCATGGATTGCCTTGACGGATCCCCTGGGCAGTTCAGGAACTTCAAGAAGGACGACTTTGAGGCTGATTGGATTAAGGTGGCAGAATGCAGATTTGGTCAGCTGTACCAGGTCAAGCTCAAGCCTCAGCAGAAAATATGTGCTTTGAAGAGCTTTGACAAAACCTTGTGTACAAACAACTTATACAGGTGAGCTTTTAATTACGAAAACTAGCACAAATTACACATCATCCTACTGTAATGGTACAAGCACCTGGCGGAATTTACAACACTTTCTCACACAGTTGTGCACTTTAAATTAATATTGGACTAAGATGTTGTGGTTTCATTAGTGTTTGCAACTTTACAAGGTTTTACGCAGGAAAGAATGTTTCCAGCTGTGGTTAAAGTTCAAAATAACTATTTCATGCCCAAAGCAACTTTCACTGACCAATATTGTTTTCCATCACAGGAGAATAATAGACGAGGCATCCAACATAGCCAAATTGAAATTCAAGTACATTGTGTCTATCTATGGACTGTGCAGTGAGGCGACTGCTGTGGTGATGGAATACATGAGTAATGGATCGCTGAACGATCTCCTAGCCAGTCACACTTTGATGTGGCCCAAGAAGTTCCAGATGATTCATGAGGCCTCTATGGGAATGAATTTCCTTCACAGCTTGAAACCTCCGCTACTTCATCTTAACCTCAAGACATCCAACATCCTACTAGATGATCGTCTCCATGTCAAGGTCAGTACAACTCAGTGACAACTCAATTATTGTTATTTTCAGTGTGTGTGATTACATTGATCTCTGGGCATTTCTGAGAATTGTGTGCCGATCCTGGACTACTTTTAATGTCTTGTTTTTCCACTCAGATTTCAGATTTTGGTGTAATCCACTGGGAAGAGAGCATGTGCAAGACGTTGTTCATGGAGCAGCTGACAGTAAGAGGAAACATAAGTTACACACCTCCAGAGACCTTCACTCAGTGCCCCGATCCTCCAGGAACTACCTTTGATGTTTACAGGTGACTTGCCAAGGCCATTTTTTAAATTGCACCATCAGAGTTGCTGCTTTTCCCCCTGATTCAGTGCACAATTCATACACACTGTGCTCTTTACTCTATACTCTATCGCAAGTTACTGGGATATTATATATAGTATACTCATGTCTGACTTACTCTTTCTTACCCTTTTTATATTCTTTGGTTTTATTTAATCTTAAAAAGCATTATGGTTTCTTCATGGAGATATTGTAAAAAGAAGAATGAATGCAGGATATGCAAAAGTCAGAAACTTAGGACTGAAGTGTCTCTTTCTGCTTTGATCTACAGCTTTGGAATAGTGATGTGGGAGATTCTGACTCAGCAGAAACCGTATGCAGGTAGAGATGAATTCATTTTAAATGCAGCACACTTTGTTTCAAAATGATTTATCGGTCTTACTTCAGCTAGGAGTCAACACTCCACACGGTCACTCAAATAGCGTAAGGGTGAATGCATACTCATTTTAACGTTTCTAGAACTAAATTTCACAGATGCTTTTGAAAATGTTGTCAGAAAAACTACATTAATGTATTCATTAATTGAACTATTAACCCTATTAATATTATTTTCCATTGTAGCAAGGTGAACAGGATCAAATCAAACAGCATTTTGCTCTCCCAATTGTTGCAAATGTTTATAGCACAAATCTCAAAATGTCTTTTAATTGACTTCCAGTATGTAATTGAAATACCATGCTAAAAGGTGTCTATAGATACAGAGGTTACAATCATATACAGGAGTATACTTTCCAACTTCCTTAAAATAAATTCATGGTCCATGAAGTCAGGTTTTCTTTCTCTCTATAAGCAACAACCCTACATTTAACAGATTGAGATTGAAGTCTGTTTATTAAACATGAAGTTCAGCCAGGAGATAATAAGGTCAGCATTAATTAAGATGGGAGACAAGGGGCTCAGCTAGCCTGGCTCTGTCCAAAGCTAACTAAATAGACTTACCAGCACTGCTCAAGGTCACTAATGACCACCGTTTACTTGTTTAAAGCTACTACGAGTAACTTTCATTTCTTGTTTATTTTAGCGGTCCCTATGGAGGAAATCGGTTCCGAGAACCAGATTCCCTCATTTAACTGCAGCAGGGTCTAACAATCTGATCCACACATTTCTGGTTCTCCCGTGCCTCCCTTCTCTCTAGTGGACTGTTTCATATCCAGTTAAAAGTAATCAGTGAAAAAAACTAAGTTTAAAACCACCACCTGAAACTGTAACTTCATCCTCTTGAGAGTGCTCCAGAGTGACGCCGATACTTGGGACAGATGCACACATTTGGCAATATATTCATCCTGTATACCTACATCATGAAAATAAGCTTGTCTAAATGCTCATGATAACCATAATTATCAAAAAGAAACACAATTCTGACAACAAGCAACTATAGGAGCACACCGCAAAAAAAACTGCTAATTGTGCATGTTCTCTCTCTGCAACCAAAACTCACTGAACCCACAGTTGAAGAGAAAAAAATAAACTTTACTTCATACAGCTATAACCATAAACAGGTCCAGCGTTGTCCACATAGACCAATTGGAGATATGATTTTTCTTTTAATGGGAACATGTATTAGGTCTGATCGATGTATTTTTCAACACAAAGCCCAAAAACAGCTGTATTTAGATGAAATTAATAGCTAGCATAGTGAAATTAAATACGTTTTACAGTTACCTGAGGACAATTTCAAATGGCACAGATGGTACCCAATGTAACCAAATGGGAAATTTGAAGATTACATCTGAACATGTATTTACTAAACCCTCTTCAACTGTGGTCTGCATCCCTGCATCAGTCAGGGCACAGGTAATGTTCAAATTATTTGCTCAAGGTTTTCGGCTGCAACTGCATCATTCCAAAGGTTATGCTGTGCTCCATCATGATTTACTGTGACCCAGTAATACACATATCTATATGCTCACAACTCTGCATAGTATATCATACTGTTACCTTTATTATGTTTAAAGACTGTTCAATCAGACCTTGTAGTTGCAGAGCTATTCTTTATCTATTTCGGGCGTGCAATTCAAATACCTATAGTTAACATAACAAACAGGTAAATGGTCTGTTGAATCAAAGTATAATAGTGTCATATGATTGTGTTTATCTTCATTGAACCTTGAGTCTTATATCTGTTTTATTGGCCCAGGGAGCAGTATGACCACAGTACTCTTACAGGTGTCACATGGTAAGAGACCCTGTGTGGAGATGATACCTGAACAGAAGCCCCAGGAGTGTGATCAGATGATCGACATCATGAGGCAGTGCTGGGACCAGGACCACAGGAAGAGGCCAGAGTTCTCAGGTGCAGAAGTCAAAAAGTTATTAATGTGTGTCATTCGCTGATTCTCACAGCTCTTGAGCTGGTGCTTTAACCGAAAAAGCTGATTTCCCAAATGCATTGCGATGAAAAATAACACAAATCTCATGTAGACGTTAAATTGTATCGTCTACAATTTAACGGAGAAGGTTCCTGGTGACCCAACATCTTGCAAATGTGGACACAAGACACACATTTTGGTGCAATTTTTAATGATCTAAGTTGAAAGAATTATATTTCTCCTGTATCCCGCATTTTTAAGGCTTATTTATAGAAAGACTGGTTTATCGCCAGTCCTCCCTAAAGCTGTAACAAACAGGCATTTGGCTTCTGTCCCTCTTTTAATCCACATTCTCTGAATTTTTTTTTACCAAACAAAGCAACCATATCCCCCTTAGCCTTGAATGTTATTTTGAAGTCAAAAGCAATTATCAAATTGCTTATAGAAAACACATTCTCTTGAGTGAAATGCATACATTAAAGTGGGTCATCTTTGTTTAGACAAGACAAACAGCAGCTATTCAAATTTGTTATTTGTTATGTAACTTATTGCTGTTACTGTAAATATCAAACCTCCAATTTGTGCATGGCTGTTCATACTCTGTATGCAATTATGAAATAATCCCACGGGTTTTGAAGTTGTGAGTCTAGAAGAACATCTGTTTGGTTTGGTAAATGAATAACAGTCCATTCCTTGACTGCCTTTTTGTTTGCAGACACTGTGAGGAAAACTGAGGCTCTAAGCAAAGTCCTGAAGATCCCAGGACCAATCCAAATCAAAAGCGGTGATGAGGGACAGAAACCAGATCATCTGTTGCTGGTTTCCCCGATACATAAAGTTAGTTCTACTTGATAGTTTATTTGAATGGAACTGTAGAATATACTGTGTGCTCCACTTTTGGCAGAGTGAATAGCTCAGGTTAATGGTATAATATAGGGTGACCAGATTTGAGTTTGTGAAAAAGAGGACACTTTGTTCCGGGGGGTGGATGGAGAGAGAGAGAGAGAGAGAGAGACTCGTCGCGGGGGGGGGGGGTAGCAGTAGTGTGTAGCATGCCGTGAACTTACATTTACGTTGAGATCGGTCGACCAATGACAGTTCTCTCTACAGTCAGAGCTTGCGCTAGAAGGTGGAACGTAATAACTATTTTCCCGGACGTACCATTTCCAAAACTTGTAAGGGGGTAATAACTATTTTCCCGAACGTAGCAAAATCCCAGACGTTTTTGGAATCCCTGCCGGACGCTTTTTTTTAGGTCTCGAAAAGAGGACATGTCCGGGAAAAAGAGGACGTCTGGTCACCCTATATAATAGGAAAGAGTGGAAAAAGGTAATGCTGTTTACACAAGAGTCCTGCGGCTCTGAGGATGTAATTAGGCTTTGAACCTCCAATAATTGATTATTTGGTCACCTGGGGGGCAGCAGAAACAATCTGTGAACACCACATTGACATATAATCACCTTTATAGTTGATCGGGCAAAATTGTCAGCAAATGGTTGCTTGTTTACATACCAGCAATTAGGGAGCAACATTAGCATTCGTTTGGAGTTGTGTTTCTGGCCACCTGGACAACTGAAGTCCAATATTCACTCTCCTTGAGCTCTTTTTTAGTTCTCTACTAACTCCTGGGGGAACTATCTGGCTATTTAGATGCTAAGTACTTCACTATGTTCACCAATTAGCTGCTAACTGTGTCTGTCAGCCGTTTCGTGAACAGAGAGTTTAAAGCTATTTTTCTGAAAACAGCTGCCTGCTGCTAAAACGACACTGAGAGTAAGCCAAAGCTGTAAAATTGAGGCTTGAACAACAAATCAATGAGCTGAAACTCACTAAAAAGCTCCGCAGAGACAAGGGGAGCTATGGGTGACAACTCCCTGTGGGTTCCTACAAGCAAACACTTTCCCTGCGTCATATTACTTTCAAATTGTCGTTTGATACATGGTTATAAAGAATATAAATTATAGCCAGTTTAAGGCAAATGCTATAGTGAGCATGCTAAAAGGACACTAACGATGTTTACTAGGTATAACATGTATCATGTGGATCCTCTTAGCTTAACGTGTTAGATCGCAATTTTTTTTTAATTAGCACTAAACACAGTTAAGATGATGGGAATGCAATCCGCTAGATGATGTCAGTGGATCACCAAGGTTTTTAGGATTTATCCTCCACACACCATGGATTATTCATACCAAATTTCATAGCAATCTATTGATTATTTGTTAAAACAATTCAATAAACCAAAAATGTAAACTCCATAGTGGCGCTAAAATAAAACCCAGAGGTCACCAATGTCAGTAGGTGTCATCCTGTCCCATCAATGGCAATTTTGGTTGCTAGTGTAGTTTGAAACACCAAATTACATAAATACATTAATGTGCATATAAGGCATATAATAAGTGCAGTATTTATACTGTAGCTGTTTGCGGGGTTGCCAACATACTGTCTTTAAGAGGCTGTAGTGGGCCCAGCCTTACGGCTAGTGAATACACTGGTATCCTATTATATGAGACAACGTAAAGAATCCATCCATGTCATGCTAGCTTGTTAAGGAGCAGGCACGTGCACAGACATTTTGGGGGGCAGGTGCTCAAACCAAAAAAAAGGGGCACCCATCGCCAACATTATTTATGAAATTAAAAATTATAATAATAAATAAATAAAAAAAACACAGTAGGATATTTTCAACTTATATATTTATTTTTGTTAACAAACTAACTCAAATTATCAAATTGAATAAATAAATGAATAACAGGCAAAAACAGACAAAACAAGGCCATATTGTATAACCAAATGCAATAAAAAAATATTCTAACTTAAACTTATCAAAACTCTGCTCTGGATAAATTAAAGCAGGGGTGTCAAACTCATTTTCACCCCGGGACACATCAGCATCATGGTCGCCCTCAAAGGGCCGGTTGTAACTGTACAGTGGTGGGCCGTGGATTTTCTACCTGCCCACATCCCTGTCCCGGGACCTCACATCAGATCAGGAAAAACTCCCCAAATAAAGATAGTAAAAACCCTTTCACAGGGAAAACAGGAAGAACCCTTCAGGAGAGCAACAGAGGAGGATCCCTCTCCCCGGATGGACAGAAGCAATAGATGTCATGTGACCAGAATGAACAACGGAACAGAGTTACAGCACATTACATGAATATGACAGAAATTGAATAAACGGCACTCTGCTGCATTAAAAATTCCCTTCAAAATAAAAGCACAGTTTTTTTTTTTTTTGCCCATGCAAAGGTCCGCGAACGACATTAAACATGACAAACGACAGTAAACAGCTGAAATCACGGATTTTGTGAGTTTTTTGTTTGTTTATTTTTTTAGGAAACGTCGGAGCAGTTGGGACGTAATGTTTTCAGCGGCGCTAATGTTGTGGTTAATTTATCACTAAACAATGTCGGGGGATTGCACAAATACCGTCATTACCTGCTGCGGGTCAGAAGTAGGCTGCACCCGTTTGGCGCTCAGCACTGCATGAGCGCTACGTGGAGGAGGAGGGAGGGAGGGGCGCGGTGGGGAGGAGCACCACTAGGGGTCTATCTGTGCACGTGCCTGTTAAGGAGAGTAAATATTTATCCAAAGTTAGGCAATATTTTGGCAAAATAGATATGTCAAATAGTCAAATGGGTTCTGTGGTTAACTACGAGACTTCCCTTTACAGCCTGGTCCACGTTATGATAATCATATACAGTTTTGGGCAAAAACAAGCAGTTTTTTTGCATACAGTATGAGTGTATTTTTAGCTAATTTTTTTAATCATGTTTGACTATTTCTACATACTCGCATCCCTAAACGTTCTTGGAATTGCATGAATTGAACATAACTGCTGAGACTCTTGTAGATCCAATGAGCCCAAATGTATTCATGTATGGAGACGTAAGTTCCCATAGGAACCATTTCATATAGTGAGAGCATTTTTTCATGCATTTCTTGCAGAAATCTTCAAATGTCAAACGTTTTTGATGCATGGCTTTTTCTCAACGTCTATGAGTCTTAATGTGGTATTTAGAAGGGATTGTTGATATTTTTTATCAATTTTCAAGCACCAAATCTGTGAAACGAATGTTATCAACCCAAGAATTGCTGCAACAACTTAAAAAAGAGCATACTGGCCATCAAATACTTCCATTATAATGTTTTAAGCCCTTTTACACTTTCACATTTCATTTATTATTATACTACCTTCTATTGCCCACTAAAGATCCCTTGCCCTCGCTAAAAAACACAAATACAGGTATATGTGGGTCTCTTTGAGGTAACTGTTGAATCCCATGCTCACATATTGATTGATATGTGTGCCTATTAACCAATTGGGATGGCTGGTGTCACAGAAAATAGCTTTTGTACTATTTCCATTCTTTCTTATCCATTTCAGATTGCTTTGCCTGAGATGCCTGACCTTCCCTCAGGAAAACACAAAGGTAGAGTAGGATGGGAAATCATGTTGCAGTACAAGGCCTGGAGGGTTGACATTTAAGACGTGCTATGTACAGTGCTGTCATGTTTTTTTTACATTAGTGGAAAGCTAAATAAAAGAAACATCCAGCAAGCCTCTTTGATCCCTTTCCTCTGAAATGTTGACTATATTATTGTATAGATAATTCACAATAATTAGTAATGATCATTTATCTGCCACTCCCCATTAACATAGACATCTATAGCTACATATGTTCAAATACTAATGCACAAGGTATTGACTGAGAAGAACATACTCCACAGAGATCCATCCTCTGCTATCATGTACACATCCACTTTGCTGTACACAATACAATGAGGAAACTTAACTTTAATACAGGAAGATTCATAAACATACAAGTTCCTTGGGTACACTAATATCACCATTTCTGCAGCTATGTTTCTCACATAATGCCCATTGCTGTTATTTCACAGATGACCTTCCTGCCAGTGACAGTGTTCTCTCTCTGCTGTACAAAAAGGACTTTAATAGTTTCAGACATTCAGTGAAAAGAGACCACGTATGCATTCAGTTTCCGAGTAAAAAGAGCCTCCTCCACTACACGGTAGCCAGCGGAGATGCAGAGAGTGTCGAGCATGTCCTGAGACTGGGTGCTGAAGTCAACTGTACGACTGCCAGAGGCTACACTCCTCTTTTTATTGCTGTTTTGCACAGGTGTGTATACAAATATATTAAACATCCTTTTTTCAAGTGACAAAAGGAAACGTAATTTGTGCTCGCAGCTGGGTATTTTGAAAGTGTCTGCAGTTCTAAGGTTAACCAAAAACCTAGTCTCCCTCTATTCAAAGTTAAAGGAATCAGTCAACTTTTTGGGAAATACACTTTTGTGCTTTCTTGCCAAGAGTTAGATAAGACGATTAATAAAATATAAACAACGAAAAATAAACTCAGAAGACAGTTTGGTCGGCTTTGTAGAAAGATTGGAGTCTCTGCTGGCAACCTAATGGTGATGACGAGAGTCAGTAGTATTATATCCTATAAACTAAACTTCTTTTCTACAGGCTTCATGACATCGTCTTTTTGTTGCTGGAACATGGTGCAGCTACCACTCAGGAAGATGAGGACCAGTGGACAGCGCTCCATTTTGCTGCTCAGAGCGGCGATGACAGGACTGTCCGTCTACTGTTGGACAAAGGAGCTGTGGCGGATGCTCGGGAAAATAACGGGTGGATGCCGCTCCACCTGGCCTGCCAGAATGGCCATGAAACAGTGGTGCGCCTGCTGCTTTCACGGCTGTCAGAGGAAGTAGTCGGAGAACGGGAGGCAAAAGGGAGGACGCCGCTCCATCTAGCCTCCGCCTACGGGCATCTGAATATTGCCAAGCTCCTCCTCTCCCAGGGAGCAGATCCCAACGCGACCGACTGCTCTCTGTCCACTGCTCTTCATGCATCAGCTGAGAAAGGCCATAACAGAGTAGTCAGACAGTTGATGCAGAGTAAGGTGAACATCGACAGTGCAGACAGCAGAGGATACACTCCACTTCACCTGGCTGCTCTGAAGGCTCATACAGGCATATGTAGGCAGCTGTTGACAAAAGGAGCCAGCCCCAACTGCAGGACCCTCCAAGGGTGGACTCCCATGCACCTGGCGGCCCTGAGGGGACATGAAGCCACAGTGGTCCAGCTGGAGAGTCTGGGTAGTTGTGTGAATGCTGGAGGTGAGAATGGATGGACCCCACTCCACCTCGCCTGCCACCAAGGCGAGCCAGAAGTGGCAGCGAAGCTCCTGGCAGCTAAAGCTGATCCAAACATGTCAGAGGACAGCAAAGGATGGACGCCACTGCATGTAGCTTGTGCCAGTGCCAGTTTCCCAAGTGTTCTCCACTTGATATCCCATCATGCAGATGTTAATGCTGTAAACTCAGGAAAGGTGACACCTTTACACCTGGCTGCCCAGCATGGCTGTATCTCTATTGTAAAGGCTCTGCTGCTGAATGGAGCAGACAGGACTCTGCTGGACTCTTCTGGATCCACAGCTCTGAATGTGGCCCAGAGGTGTGAAAAGTTGGAAATAGTGCCACTACTGGAGAAGTTGTAGTGAAAACAATATGAATGTAAGGATCACAACGGAAACATCGATGCCACAGCTGGAATATGATCCTCCATTTGAGTGGGGCTTTTATTAAACAACTTTAAAGGAACAGTCTGTAAGATGTAGTGCCATCTAGTGGTCAACTTGAGTAACCTTCACCTTGTTCACATCACTTCTATGTTTTGACCACGGCCTCTCTGCTCGCTGACGCATTGTGTGTGTGTGCTTCTATCTGTGTGAGTGTAGTTAGAGGAGCTCAGCTCGACAGAGAGAGCACCGGAAATGCTCGCTTAAGCATGAAATTAAATTATACCAAAACTTTAAAAAGTACAAATAAAAAGCTTCATTAACATTGGAGCTTATCAACACACCAATCTTTATAAATTTTGCACCGTGGCACATTTAAAACCAAGTTTCGGTCACACTCCCTTTGAGTAATGCATAAACTCAAAGTCTCTCGCTAGAACCAGTGTTTGTTTTTTCTTTGCTGGGTTACACTAGAAACACTCCGTGTGTGTAGACATACATGACTGTTTCTTAGCTAAATAAAACATAATGATTCTTAGTTTCAGATCATCATACACAATTGAAAAAAAATAGTTTTGCATATTACATTCAATTTCTGACAGTTAATTCCCCTAAATGTAACATATTTCAGGTTAAGATTTAAGATAGGATAAATCTATTTTTATGATACATTTTAAACGGAAAAAAATAAATAATTTGTTTTACAAAAACCCAGTTTTTGATTTACTATTATAATGGAAATGTGAGGGAGCCGATACAAGGGGTCAGAATCCGGTGAAGTACCCAACAATGACAAAACACATTGATTTCCCTCTCTGACTCACCTTGCTCGCTTTCCTGGTGAATGCAATGAATGCTGCCGCCTGCTGTCTTGTGAAAATGAAAATATAAAAGAGCTGCTGTTATAATGATTTACAGAGGCATTCATTTGATTAAATCTGTCAGACTTTATGAGGGTGTTATCTGTCACGATAACAGAACTGGTGGATCACTGTTACTGGCATTACTTATGTGTCTATTGAACTCTAATACATGTATGCTTTATGACAAAGCAAGGTAGCTCTGATTATCAGCCATTCCTAGGCTGAGGGGAGCACTGCCCAGCTTATGCCATACTCATTTACCACAGTGACACCTTATTAAATTGAAATGAAATGCAGGGAATCAGGAGCTGTATTGACCTGCACCTTCAAAGGGTTTTCACTGGAACCCCAAGAGACTGACTCTGATGGAGGGGTGGGAGGTGAGCAGAATCAAATTACTTTAAATTGAGCAGAGTTAAGTTGGACTCAGACTGATCTTTTATTTTTTTATTTTTTTCCTTGCTACGCGAGTGTCTGCTGTGTGTTTTTTTATTGATTATTTTATTCCAAAGCTTCAGTTTTTCCTCCATGACATGGCTTGTTTGGGTTGTCGACCACTATTTGCCATTTTTTGTGTTTGTATGACAACACAGAACCATCCTTACATCTTCTTCTAATCCTCGAAGAAATAGACAAATTGTATACTGTACTGTATGTATTGGAGGTGTTATGTTCACTAAAATTAGGCTACCTGTGGCTATTGACCAGTACACTGTGTAAAACATACACACTGACAGAAAACACAATTTCTTTTTACAAATACAGACTTACATAACCCTCTCATCTCGGGTGTAGCTCATGGGGAGAGTGGTCGTTCTGAAACCACAAGGTAGCCGGTTCGATCCCTGGTCTCTCCATAGTTTGCATGTCGATTTGTCCTTGAGCAAGACACTGAACCCCCTAGGTGCTCACCCAGCTGTCAGGAGGCAGCATTCACTTGATCGATCTGGGATGTGTCATTACCTCGGACAATTAAAACAATTCTGCCCGCTAAATGTACTAGCTTGCTTGTTAGCATACCTGCACGGCCCTCCCAAATAACGTCTGTGTGGGAAACAATGACGCCACATGGCTTCTACCAGGAGCCTTACAAGGTAAAATATCTGCGGACCCTACCTCTTATTGTAATTCATCTACGGGTTTGAAAAGTAGCAATCATATCATGAGAAGAGGCTCCCTGAAGAGAGATGTGTATTTCAGATTGGGTCGGATGATTTATAGTAGAAAGTGTACTTTCTGCGGCAGCAATTCCCATTTTAAAATTGACGAGGCCCTCGGTGTCTCAAACATGGGAAGCAAACCACATTTGTGCGATTGTTATCAACAGTAAACCATCTGGTGACCATTTAACAGATGGGAATGACATACATCTGTGAATCCAAGGAGCTGTGTCATTGTCTAAACTGTCTAACAGTGTTTTTGTCCTTCTATTGTTGAAAGGAACCAAGCCTTTGTGTTTAACTATGCCATTGTTCTACTGACAGTTCCTGAAACATTAAACTCACTTTTCCAACAACATCTAATCAGGCCCGACCTAAATCAATGGTGCTGCCCCAACCTTTTTACACATATGGTGACACATCGGATACCTTCTATCAGTCAGTAATTGGGTTTGCAGGGCCCTAAACTAATTGTATTGTCTAATTGGGAGACAAGCAGGAAGAAGATAATGTCATGTAAGTTGCTGGTACAACAAAACAAACACCACGGAAAGAAAGAAGGTTGCAATGTTGCTTCACTTTCTTCAATATTTCTGACCATGTAACACATCGTTCATATAGATTAAAACATTAGCTTAGTGAAATTATGTTTTGTCCACCTTGTGCTCTTTCTTATGTTGTATGTATGAATACCAACTTGTAGGTTTATTTTAAATTAATCAGAAAAGTATCCTTCTAAATAATTGTTTTAACTGGACAGGTAAAATACATTGAATATACTGTAGTTCACATTTGTGTTTTTCCACCCACAGAATTTAAAGAGGGGTTGCTGCATTCAAAGGCTCAAAAGGCTTCACTATGAAACTTATCTCGAGCACATGGCATACATAATAGCATTTTCAACAACTTGCACAATTAGACAATTTAGATATGAGCCTGCTCTGTGTGAACTGTTTGATCTTCTTATCTAATGTTGGCTAAACCCCTGTACAGAGTTTAAGACCACAGATCATATGATTGCATACATTATTTTTAAATGATTTTTTTGTTGTATTGGAAAAAAGGTCCAATGATAGGATGTAATCTGGCTGCTTATGGAATATTTAGCTTCTCAGAGGAGAGTCATTACAAGCTTCCTCCAGAGCTCCTCTTAACTGGCAGGGTTAATCTCGCCATTGAGCTGCGCCCTGTGGTGTTAAGCAGCTGCAGTCATGACTGATGCAGCTCTGTCTTTTGATCCAGGTGTGCCGGCTCAGCAGGGCCATGCAGGCATCTAGGCAGGCATCTCTGGTCCTTGCTCTGGTAATTGATTGAGTGATCTATTATCTCTCCTGAGACACTGTGATTTTTTTCTTTTCCGGAGTGATGATATGGACAACTTCCCCCCCTGTGATCTCTCTGTCTCCTCTTACTCTTTAATATTACAGTGGACAAACAACCCCACGTCGGTCTCTCTAAGTCCCCAAGGTTGCTGCTTGCTGCAAGGGCTCTTTTTCCACCTCAGTGATACTCCATTAATGTTATTGAGTGGAAGCGTTTACTTCCTCATCACACAAACACTTTTAATAGCCTGTACATAAAGAGCAGACATTGGCTTTAGAAAGATTATTCTTTATTATTATTTTTTTAATCATAACCTCTTCCTTTACTGCAGAATGTATTTTCAAAGCTATTGACCTATTAAAATTGAATGGCTTTGTTTTCTAGAGTGTATTCTTATTATCCCCTCAGCGCCCTTCCTAGGTGTTGTCATGTTCCTGTAAAATGATTAATGGTGGATCTCACTCCTATCTCCCTAGCTCACAGTATAAGCCCCAACACTTTACACCATTTGAATACCCTACAGTACACTATGCATAGCTTAGCAGCATCTCACAAGTATATACTAAGACAGGTGGTTAGATAAATCAAACACAGCATGTTGGTCAGTGGCTATATGGCCGTAGTTATGGGGGCCCGGGAAGTAGGAACTCAGGTGATGTAGCGACAAAGGAATAATCATAATCAAGTAGGTAGAAGCCCTGCAAACACAGTTTATTTTGAAAAATCGGTGAATGCATGTAACAAGCAGAAACTGACATGTGCAAAAAGAGCATCATAGTTTAAAAGCATAAAGCATGTCACGATACAATCTGTACATCATGCTGAGATATGACTAGTAGCATTGCCATTAACAGCCATAATGCTGACCAATCTTTTTAGTGTTTTTAAATGTTAAAAAAATTGTTTTTAAAAGAAATTTGCCAAAGAAGTGATTATTAATATATTGTTTAATGGTATATCATTGTGTTTTTTTACTCAGACAAAGAACAAGCGCAGCACCGCCCCTGTGCATGTTCACATAATGCATGCATTGTTTGTGTTCTGTCTCAATACCTCTAATCAACTTTAATGGATAGGTTATAAATAGAGGATACACAGAAGAAGAAAAAAGCACAATGTACCATAAAACATGTATTCTCTCTATAGCATATTTGTTTGTTCGTTGGTCTTAGCCTTTGGGCATTGCAACTGAAACAAAAGTCTCTGCAACGCTGATGCACTTGTGTTAGGCTTGTGGGCTGCAGTCTCCAGTTATCTATGAGGCATTACCAAAGAAAATTAACTTCATTTACCACACAGCTGTCAAGACTTTTTATTGTATATTGACTATCATACACCACAACCTTAATTTACCAAGGTTCAATGACTGCATATTGATCTCAACAAATATTTTTTCAAAGAAATGAATGTGCCAGCTGGGTTTTAAAATGTGAGGGTCATTTTATTGAGGGGTGTGTGTGGGGAGTTGGGGGGGTGAAGTGGTGTCATGTTTAAATATAGTGTTTTCTTTCTCTGAATTTATTTGTGCACCAATTTGATCATCAATAAACAAAGAGAAAGAGAAAAGTCCAGTAGGGCACTTGAGCAACTTTGACCAAATTAAAAGTGTTATGCCGCAGATTAATGACTAAATGATATAATGATGCTGTAGCATTGGAGATGAGATCACAATATCATAACGTCCAAACACTTCTCTCCTTGGACAAGCTGAACCGACAGTGAATCAAACAGCACTCAGATATGTATCTTTCATTTCCTTCTGCCTCCACCGCTTGTCCTTCAGCCTTCAGTGAAGATTGCGTACCATTGCAGATGAACTATTAAAAAAGAACTAAAAACAAGCCTCTCTTTCCCTTTCAGCAGCACCCCTCAGAGCATCAGTTAATGCTGCTGCTGCTGCTCACTCCCTGTCACTCAGGCTCCTGAGTCACTTACTGTATGCATTATTTAGAAAGGAATGGCTTGTCAAAACGCATACACACATGTGGGCACAAGAACATACTGTGCTGCACGAGATGGGACCGCAGTTAAAAGATATATGGTGACACAGCATGATTCAGCAAAGAGTTTGATAAGAAATGTTGCAGTCACAGGCTAGATATGTATTTAACCCCTAAATACATACACATATAATGCAGTCTAAAGTATCCCACTGCAGAATGCATACACTGGTGTAGGTTTACCAATTATTTCTCATTTTTAGACTGTATACTGTGACAACAGGCAAAGAGGATCAGTCCGGTTCAGGCTGCTTTCTAAAATATGACCTGTAGTCTGCAGTTTGTCTTTGCATTGCTGTCACACACTTAAATATAAAAACCTAAACATAGTCCAGCCTGTTAATAATAATAATAATAATAATAATAATAATAATAATAATAATAATAATAATAATAGCCTCCAGACTGTAATGTTACTATACATCTGGGCTAGAAGCTAATGCAAGCTACCTCCGAACAATAAAGTAGAATACAGTAGATTAAGAGCGCAAATTCATTGTAATGTTTGCGACAAGCAAAATATTTAATTGATCAAATAAGTATTTTCCATTGACATTTGATGAAAAGTACCGGACAATGCTGCTGTATATTTTCTAACGTTAAATTATGCCTTCAATTGTTTTGGTTGGTGGCAGAAGTTTTAGACATTGTAAAAAATGAAACTTTACCTTAATAAAACTAAACATGTGATAGCACACTTTGGCTTTATTTAGATGTGTTGTTAACACTGTAGGCCACAACTTCACCTTCATCTATAATACCCAGAAATGTTAAATGTCCTTTAAAATTTGGCCAAATCCCTTTGAAATCACTCGCGCTCAATGACTGTCAAGCTGTACCACTGATGCTTCTGGTGCAAGGATGTTGATGTGGTCTCTTGGGTTTATATAGTCGACATAGAGTAAAGTCTCTCTAAACCTCTGAAGACCGTTAAGGGCCCACAGTGTGCCTAATACGCTGGTAGCTTAAGCAACAGTCAAAAGGAAGTTTATAACCCCAAAGTGTATTGTTACTGTGTTGAAATTCTGCCTATTTCCCAAAAAATAGGGACCTTTTCTGATATTATATTGCAGCCTAACCAGAGTAGGCAAAACCGTAAACTCTTTCTCTGCTTTTTTTTTTTTTTACATGTCCTGTTAGTGATCTGTGAATCCATAAAAAATAATTGCCTTTACCTCAATTTACCTTTCGGTGAGATAAGGAGGATCATTTAGCTCCTTGTCTCACACTCAAGAGGAACAGAGTATAGCTGATTACTGTAACGCTGATTACTGTATAGATGAGCTTGGAGCCTTTTTAGAAAAACTGAGGTCATGAGTCCTGCCAACGCACCATAGCCAACCTCAGAAAAAGTAACTGTAACAACCATTTTTCAACACACTTAAGTCTCCGCACTGCCAGACATTTTATTATTTTGGAGAGAAAAGTAGTCTGAGTAGTACTACATTGAGACTAAATCACTGTAATCATCATGCAATATACACACTATGTGACTTTTGCCCACTAACATTGATATTGTGACTGTCAACGGCAATAGAGAGCTGCAAGGAACCAGTCCTAAAACCAGCAAATGGGTGAGCATTTTTGCACATCCAGTTCTCTCGTCTTGAAGTCAATTTCAAAACTTTTACCAGTCTTAAAAATGTCTGTTAACAAGTGGCTAAATGAGACTACAAAATGTAATCACGCCCGTACAACCACGTTGTGTATACTTGTGCTTAACATTAGTTTTGTCCTTATGCCGTTCGCATTCACGATTCAAAAATCACAAGTGGAGTTCATTTGTGGAGATAATCTTGCAAAACAAAACATATAAGCGTCAAAGGTTTTTCTGCCACAGAGCATAGCCTAATGTCTACAAGAATCCAATGGTAAAATCCCATTGGCTCGTTCTTCTGGGGTTGACCTACACAAATACGTCATCCCTGCATCAGTCTTTTCACTACTGTGGTCCAGGCTCAACAAACATTGTATTGTGTTTTGCCATCCATTGGTGTACAACCTTTAAAGGTCCCCATGACTTTGAATGACTTTGATGCTGTGAGGGACTGGGAACCACAAGGAGCCGGACTCAAATGGGGAAGGTAGGCAAAAAGACACAGGTGGAAACAATCAGGGCGGGGTTTCCAACACACGGGAGGAGGGCACACGAGGAGGGAGGTGTCCGACAAGGTGAGTGACAGAGAACACAACAGACAACCTGACAGTGACAACAAAAACTGCACAGAATGTCTGGACTTTACAGATGCCTCTTTCTTTTCCTCTTGGGCCACATTTATGACATTTGTACGGGTCAGATGCAGCATTCAAATACTTCTCCTTTCTCTGATTTTAGAGCGGGGTAAAGAAAGGAAAGGACTTGGGGAGCGGTATGCAAAAGCAGAAACTGGAACACATTTAACAAGGCTAAAGTCAAGACAGAAGGAAGGACACAAAGGATGTGATAATGACTATCTCCACCAAGAGAGCTCTCCAATCTCTCACTTTTAGCCCCAGCACAATTAACAACACATCCTATTGCTCCCATACCAATTCCAGGCTTTGGATTTTGTAGATTGTGTTAATATTCAGATTGATACTCTGCCCCTGGGATAATTGATTTCCAATGATTTGGACCTCCACTAAAGCAGACAAAAGCCAGGTGGAATCAGTTATAGAGAGGAGGGAAGTGGAAGGGGGCTTAGTTAAAAAGCTCAGCCCCCTGAACTTAACTTTAGTCATTTGCTTTAAACATCATACTGTCATGCATATCAAGCCACATTTGCAGAATCAGAGAAGAAACTAGATGTGAAGCATATCCAATCGATGAAAACATTGCATGTTCCTTGTCTTACTATTTCTTCCCCTCAGGCACACTTTGAGATTAAACAACTTCCACATTTTGAAGCTTCATTGTGCTTGTGTTTGACACTTTTAACTTTCCTTCACCATGAAATTGAGTCAATGCTGCTGCCACTGGCAGAGCAGATCGCCACCATGGAGCACAAACACCCAGACTCCCTGCTCATTGTTCTTGGGGACTTTAACAGAGCAAACCTCAGCAAAGAACTGCCAAAATACAGACAACACATTAGATGTAGCACCAGGGACAAAAACACACTGGACCACTGCTGCACTGTACTAAAGGATGCATATCGCTCAGTCCCTCGTGCAGCTTTAGGACTCTCTGATCACTGTCTGGTTCATCTTCTCCCGTCCTACAGACATAAACTAAAATCTGCAAAGCCTGTGGTGAAGACTGTGAAAAGATGGACCAATGAGGCCAAGCTGGAGCTACAGTCCTGCTTTGCGTCCACTGATTGGAGTGTTTTTAAGGCTGCTGCTACAGACCTGGATGAGCTAACTGACACTGTGACATCATATATCAGCTTTTGTGAGGACATGTGTATGCCGACAAAAACCTTCTGCACATATAACAACAATAAACCCTGGTTCACTGCAAAACTCAGGCAACTTCGTCGGGCTAAAGAGGAGGCCTACAGAGGTGGGGACAGGATTCTGTACAACCAGGCCAGAAACACACTGACAAGGGAGATCAAGGTCGCTAAGAAGAGCTACAGTGATAAGCTAGGAAAAAGGTTTTCAGCCAACGACCCCTCGTCAGTTTGGAGATTCCTGGAAGTACTCACGAACTACAAGAGCCCCCCCACTGAGGACAATCGCCGACTGGCCGACGATCTGAATCTGTTCTATTGCAGGTTTGAAAAGCCCACTTCCACCCCGCCCAACTGCCCCATCATCAAACAACCACCTCCACTCTCTGCCTCCTTCTCACCTCTCCCATCCAACCCCCCACCAGCACTGAGGATCTGCGAAGAGGATGTGAGTCAACTCTTTCAGAGGCAGAAGATCAGGAAGGCTCCGGGCCCAGACGGTGTGTCCCCCTCCTGCCTGAAAGTCTGTGCTGACCAGCTGGCCCCCATCTTCACGCAGATCTTCAACCGATCACTGGAGCTTTGTGAAGTCCCCTCCTACTTCATATACGTTTGATGTGTAAACGTATATGGCCATTATAGCTGATTCTGATTCTGATTCTGACTGTGTAAGAGGAACTGCTTCCTCCCTAATGGTATCACAATTGGTACAGCTTCACCTCTGTAAAAGGTGCAAATGGATCAGTGTTAATGCAGATAAACAGGTTAATCACAATTACCATTTATCTTGACAAACACCTTTTGGAATAATGGAGATATGTCTTACAACAAGCAGGGAATTCTCAATACAGACATAAATCTATCAATTGTTTTTAATCAAGTCGTTATGTGGTTAACTATCCAAACAAACTGATACATCAAGATAATTTTGAATTAGATTGAATTGTGCATTTTCCTCACCCTTTATTCTCTCATAATTATTCACATCTTATTTCATCCATTATTGGATGAGAAAACAACAACATTCACTGAAGCACATGATTATTTTCTGTATTGCTCACAATTGAAAAGAGAAACTATGCAACAAGGAGATGTCCTTATTGCTCTCTCTCTCTCTCTCTCTCTCTCTCTCTCTCTCTCTCTCTCTCTCTCTCTCTCTCTCTCTCTCTCTCTTTGCCTGTTGGTTGTGTCTCTGTCATCCCTTTTAAACTCTGTTATACTCACCAGACACTTTATTAGGTACACCTTGCTAGTACTGGGTTGGACACCCTTTTGCCTTCAGAACTGCCTTAATTCTTCATATCAGAGATTCAACAAGGTGTTGGAAACATTCCTGAGAGATTTTGGTCCATATTGACATGATAGCATCACGCAGTTGCTTCAGATTTGTCGGCTGCACATCCATAATGTGAATCTCTCGTTCCACCACATCCCAAAGGTGCTATATTGGATTTAGATCTGGTGACTGTGGAGGCCATTGGAGTACAGTGAACTCATTGTGATGTTCAAGAAACGTCTTCACCACGTCTAGATGCCTAAATGTATTGAGTTGCTGCCATGTGATTGGCTGATAAGCTATTTGTGTTAACAAGCATTGAACAGGTGTGCCTAATAATGCGGCCGGTGGTGAGTGTATTTATCATCACTTTAGTGGAGAAAGTAAATCAAAATATGTGAGAATCATGAGGTTAATGCCACATTCAAAGCAATAAATGCCATAGTGAAGAGTTGTGAAAATGGGGAACATAATCATATGTTTAGCAGGCATTACAATCCAAATCCCTTCAAATGAGTGCAATCATCTAATAATTACTGATATCCTGGAGAGGTTGCTCAAGCTGTTGGATAGCTACTGCAACAAACATATTTTTCAAAAAGGTTACAATGAGAGCTGTTCAGAGTGGAGTCAGTGTCTCCTTGGAGCCTGAATGATGATAAGAGTGCAGGGGCTGCTGTGCTTCAAAGGGGCTTCTTCAAATGCCATAACAGCTCCTTGACAATTAGTGTGGACAGGCCCAGCGGATCCTTCACTAATAGAAACATAGTGATTCATACTGCAACTATGGTAATACTGAGCTAATGCATGTTAATGAAGTTAATAGATGCTCCAAATATAATGTTAGTCAATTATACTTTCTAGTGGGGAGCACACAATAAGTCATGCAGCTTAAGTTCTTCCTCCAACACTAATGAACCCTCCTGATTGCTTATAGTGGCGCTCATAGATGTTGCGGTAGATGCAATGTCAAAAGCTCAATGGCAGTGGAGTGTTTCAAAAGAGGAAAGTTAAACATTAATACAACACAGTCTATCCTAGCCTAGCAGTCAAGATATTTGTTGTCTTATAATGCGTACGTGCTTCTAACGCAGGATACAGGTCGTCTGTCATTACAGGTGAACCGAACAGTGAAGGTCAACAACCGTAATTCTCCTCAGAAATCATTAAATTCGGACAGTTTCCCTTATTTGATCTGTGTGCTCCAGCAAGGGGCATGCCTTTACAGCTTTTATGATTTACCGTACACTTGATAGATTACCTACACTTTAAGATGAAAACAGGAAAACCCACAGTCATTTTCCTGTTATGATAATCACAAAAAAACATACTAAATCTTGATAGTTTCTTTTATTTTCCATGCTTTTCTTACTTGTTGAACAGATGACCAGCATGTAACACAAACAAGATGTGTCTTTTTGTTAGCCATTGCCCAAAATATTTTCTCAGCATTTCAGAAAAGTCAGGCTTAGAAATACTTCTTTGCCAAACCAAACTTACTATTCATATTCAGAAATATATTTGCAATTGAACAGATTCCCGTATGACAATTGGATTGGAAATAGACAGATCTCAGAAAATAAATAGTAGATTCATAACGTATTTTAACCTTAACCACAGAGGCCAAAAGCTAAAGCAAGTGCCAAAATACAGAAGCTTCAACTAATGCAGTACTACGGAGTGAGCATTGAGTTGTGCTTTACAAACCATACAAAATGTTATTTAAAAATGTGGGAACAAAGGTGACAAACAATAATACAACTATAATTTAAGCAAACGTGCATGTGACGTGACACATGCACTTCACGGAAAGCAGACAATGAAGTAACGTATTTTACATTTCTTCTTTTGGTCTCTTGAGAAAAGAGAACAACTGAGTTTGCAACTCTCTGACTTTTGAGGTTAATTGGTCCAAAGGTATTACCATATTGTGTCGCTTTGCACATATTGCATCCTGCAGGTCCTGGGCAGAGAATAAATGCTGCTGGTTGATAGTCCACAGTAATTAGACTTAAGGCCGGAGATTGTTGGTATGAAAAGATTTGAATAATTCAGGAAAGCTATTGTGATTCAGTTAATTAAGAGTCTCCCCCCATTGCCTGAATAGCAGTGTGTCCAACCTCTATTTGAACTCTCTTTCTCTAACCTCTGGGACTATTTTTAGAGATGCCTGTCACTGAACTCCATACAAACGTGACGATGGAAAACACCCATTGGAGACTGGAGGGGGACGAGAAGAGATAGGCATAAGAAATAAGGCATAAAAAAGTCACTCCTCAGAGACCCTGTGTTTCCTGCTGCAGCTTCTCCTTTCATGCACAACTGAGTGCCAAGGTTACTATTTTTTATCATTGACACCTTTGATATTCCATACAACAGAATGAATGATATAGTGTGTAACATTATATATCAGTGAGGAATAGCAGTGCTAGAACGTGTGTCATGTCAGATGTGGTATTAAAAGACAGGCTGGAGACTGACAGCTCCAGTAAAGCAGGAGTGACACTGAGGGCAGGCTGGGCAGCATTCGAGAGATTTCCCCTGATGTAATCAGAAATATAATCAGAAACGTGTAGCTGCCCTGCAGCAACAATGATAAAAGAGGGATCAAAACTATAGCAGTTTATAGATTGACAAAAGAAGAATGAGTACAAAAATATTCCATTAAAACTTAAGCTCTTTGTGAGGAATAACCATGTGACATGTTTCTGCAGTATATGCGTGGTCACGTGTCTTTGTCTTCTTGCCTGTGTTAGTTAGTGTGAATAACTGTGTATGATCTTACTTATTTTACTTATACTAATCTATTTATGAATTCAAATGCAATTCTGGTGTAAATCTCAAGGGAATTTCTATTTCTATATTATAGTTGTATGCATGCACGATTGATTTCGCCTAACTGACGGCCCAAGACAACCTTAAATAATGGTGTACAAATTGTTAACCAGTACAGCTGCTAATTAAAATGATTCAGTAGCTATTATGAAGGCGGGAACAATGGCAACACACAGTATGTGCCAGGCATGATTGGTGCTGGTCGAGCACATTGGTGTGGGAAATAAAAGCTTTGGATTTTATTGTGGGAATACCCTATACATACAGTACATGTGTCACAAAGGGCTATGGGAGATCCATAAAGTATAGAGAATATCATATATCATATCATATCATATTATATATGGATCTGCACCAGGAAAGCAGACACATAAACCATGCTATAAGATTGCTTTTGCCTGAATAGTACAATAGGACATGCTTTCTACACATACATATTTTAGACAGGTTAGTGCTAAACCTCTTAGTATCCCAGTGTGAGCACCTATTGTGAAATATAAGGCACATCACATTTGATTGGCTGTGCTAAAATAAATGATTGTTTTTCTTTGTCACCCAAAAATCTGTGTCCAGGCTCTTCTGTAACAATTTTGCTCTGATAGTGTTTGCCTGGGGCAAAGAGAATCCAAATGTCCTCAGAGATAGTGCAAGTCCATTAAGCTGTGTCACCAAATACACCAGTCAGCAGCTGCCTGAAGGGACTCGGAGTAACTGACAAAACACCCTCTACAATTCTGTAGAGAAATTAAAAGACATAAGACCCTGGCTGGCTGGTATGGTATACAAGTATAGAAAATGCAACTGCTACTAAGTCTTTAGGATTAGGGTTACAAATTAACTGTATCTCAACTGTCTGTTTATCACATCATCTAAAGATCACTAGCAGTGGTGTATAGTAACGAAGTAGAAATACTTCGTTACTGTACTTAAGTAGTTTTTTGGGATATCTGTACTCTACTTTACTATTTATATTTCTGTTTACTTTTACTTTTACTTCACTACATTTTGCAAAGAAATCTGGTACTTTTACTCTGATACATTTCCCCTGAAACCTTCGTTACTCGCTACAAAATCGAATCTATCTTTTAGAAGAAAAAACACACATCCGGGACTGTGGTGGAACACAGACACCACGAAGCAGGTTTGGAGAATCACAATATTCTGCATTTTCCCTCTACATCCTCTAGTCCAGCGCTCCCAAACCTTTATTGCGCCATGGACCGGTTACGTGAAGACAATATTTTTACGGATCGGGTCCGACCTCGGGGATGCGGAAGACAACGACACCCGACGTGTGTTCGTTATGTCCAGTCTACTCCTAACTAAACCTTTAGTCCAGTCTACTGCTTAACTTATAACCCGCTTCACAAAGACAGGATGTTGAAATGGAGGCAGGTTTTCATGCTTTTTTTGGTGATCTCAGGATACTTTGCCTTGGTTTTAATCCAGAACACTGGCAGAGTTGAACATTTTTAGGGTAACGTAACATCTTGACATGTGTCAAGAGGTTCCGTCTGAGGTTACCACAGACGGATGTATCCAGTCATTTTTCACAATAAAACATCTTTCCGGCCTTGATTTTTTATTATTTTTTCATTCGTTCTTTCTGTGCGGAATGAGCATACTTATAACCACACTGTTACAACTCCTTCATAGTGTCATATTGCTTTTTGGAGAATTATGATAAGTGCATAGTAGATGCAAGAGTATACTTAGGTACAATATTATATTATGTTGAACATAATATATATGGATGGATCACAGCCAACCCAGTTATTTTCAACACAACTCCTGGTCCTTGGTCACGGTGGCCACAGCACTTAAAAGAATAAACTTTATAATTCTCATAATTCTGACCCTTTGCTTTTTTATTAAAAGCATGTACTTGTACTTTTACTTTCAATACTTAAGTACATTTTATATCAGAAAAATACTTTTGATACTTAAGTACAGAAAATATCAGATACTTTAAGACTTTTACTCAAGTAGTATTTTAATAGGTGACTTTTACTTTTACTGGAGTAATTTTCCAGTAAGGTATCTTTACTTTTACTCAAGTACGGCTTTTGGGTACTTTATACACCACTGATCACTAGTTATTCTATATCTAGTTTCTTACAAGGACACATAAGGGCTCGTAAACGGCACAGTGTTGTTTTTACACTTCAGGTTTTGTACGGATTTGTTATTTCTTGAATATTAAAATGTTCACCTACTTTTTACTTCACTACATTTATTTGATAATGTATGTTACATTGTAGATTGAGATTAATTAGACAAAATATGAAATTCACAAGCTCCTCGGTAGATGAAGTTTATAATATAGTTAAATTAGCTCCCCCTTTACTAGCAGTGTACATTATTCTGAAATGGGGCATTCTGTTAAGGAGTTTATTTTTCTTTGAGGCTAGTACTTTTGTACCAAACAAACTGTACTTTTAGTTTCTCATAGGACATGAACAGCGGTCTCCTGGACGAAAGTCCTGTGTTGGTTTGACCTATCCACCACCCCTGCCACTCTCCCATTGTGGACTATCTTTCTCTTTGACTAGTAATGACGCAGGCCAGTATTTGATGCCGAGGACCAAGCATATATAATTTAATTCATAATTTAGTTTCTTTCAATTTATACACAACACCACAGCAAGAAGAGGAGAAGTCTGCCTTTCCTGAGAATCCTCTCTGCGGCAGCAGCACTCACAACGAGTGATATATTGTCCTAAAAAGTGAAAACCTTTCATTCTTTAACTTTTGGCACTGGGGTTGGACAGAGTGATTGTGAACAGCATTACATGACCTTCAATATCATGTTGTTTTTGCTTGCTCTTGCCCTTGCCTTGCTGTAATGAAAATTATGCAATGCAAGACTGTCTTTGGTTATCACAAAGACAAATGTTATGCTTGAGTGAATACATATCAGTGATGAAAACTACTGCAATTCACAGCCACTAGTTTGGCATCGCTCCCTGTCCAAGACATGGTGGTATCCATCCACTGACTCCTAAAGTGTACGCTGTGTCTACATGATAGAATGTGAAGAATTATTTTAAATGTATTGACCTTTATCCACAAATATCGCCAAACATCTGTTGAATACTTGACTCAGGTGTGTGCCATTGAACACATAGTGTCAGTCCATGTGGCTACAGCCTACGGACCTGTGGTATGCAAACTATCGTTGTTTACATAAGGGATTTATCACAAAAAGTAACAATGCAAACATTATCAAGGAATCAAGTCAAATAATTACATAAATATGTACAGAATCACAAAGACAATCACTAAAAGCACAATTACAGGAAAAAGTGATAGACGATCAATTCAACCAATAAAGATTTAGCTTCCAAGGTGGAACTTCAAAGACATCCACCTTAGTCAGCTGCTTGAACCAGTTGGGCTTGAAATGTACTTTTTCAGAAAGGCAGTGTTTAAAAAATGTTTTTAAAGGAAGAATTCTGTATTGTTGTGAGTCTTTGGAAAGTAGAAATCATTATTTTTTTATTACATTTTTGGACACAGCACTTGTTTTACACACTGATTCTCACAAATATTCCATAATTCAAAATGAACCATAAACCATTTCTAATAAATATTTGCATTATTTTACAAAGCATTATGTCCTTTGTACATTATCTGTGCAGTTCTTATCACACAGTAATGTATTTTGATACCCCCTTTCTCACTTTCTATTTCAACATCCTTTTTTACTTGATTACTGATTTTCCAATTATCAAAATATGATAAACTTTAGTCCAGAGTTCCACCCTGATAGACTTTCGTTTTGGCATTCTTGACATAATTATCTTTTCAATTTCTGTGTGTGCATAGAGCCTTTCAGTCTCATGATTGGCAGGGTGTTTAACAATGTTAATTATAATTAACTGGCTCATGCCTTCATTTAACAAAGACAATGGGATTCATCATTATAAGAACATAGTTACAAATAATTCTGCAGTTTAACAAACATAGTGAATCTAACGTGGACTTTTCTGAGTATCCTTCATAAGAATACATTTAAGAACAAACTTAGGAAGATATTGGTGAATGAGGCCCAATGTCTTTATTGTGGAATTGAAATGGGATGCTTGGACCCAAAACAACACAAAGATGTAATGCTGTATCTGTTATTTCAGTTTTGGCCAAGTTCACCTCATTCTTACTCAGCAAAGCCCCCTGGGAGCTGCTTCAGGGGTTGCACACATCCACATGATTATATCTGGAAGCTGCAAATTCCACATATAGTACCAGTCATTAGTTTGGCTTGGAACAACTCAGAGTTACTTCGAGTAAACACCATTACTCAAACTGCAAACCAGTCCTGGGAATAAGAGAGGGTCTGCAGACCAATGTCAAGTAATGTATGGGTGTATTTGTATACACACAACAAACACTGATATCCATGTGGCACTTTACAGTGTCTCATAACTTCATTTATTGGACATCTTTTGTAACTTTTTGTTAAACATACATTTCATGAGAAGTCAAGTAGAGGAGCAGTGTAGCATGCATCACGTTCCCATCGCAGGCATATAATCACAGTTAATGTTTTAATAAAAAATATGTACAGCAAATAATAATAATAATAATAATAATAATAATAATAATAATAATAATAATAATAATGCAATTTTTAAATTCATAAAACTGCAAATATGTGGATATTGGTATAGCCACATTATACAGCAAGTAAATCGTCTCTTGTCTTTAACACACATTCCAATTAGTGGTTTTAAGATTAAGAGCTCACACATCAGTTTTAACACTGCAATGAACACTGACTTGATATCTATAAGATTTGCAGAACATTTCCATCATCAAAATGTAAAGTACATACACACAATAAATAGCAGTTTGCGACTTCTATGTGTGTGGTATACACAGATGGCTCCTTATGTGACAAATACAATGATTTTACATTATAATTTTCTCTATGAAACAGATCATTGTTACAGACATTTTTTGTTTTACATTCAGTGATTTGGAGAACGGGACTCCAAAAACAATTCACATATAGAGCCAACATGCCTTTGAATAAGACACTGTCAGTTTTTCAGTCACTCAGCTCCATAACTTTAAAAAGCACAACGCAGTTTCCCCCTGTGGTGAGTTTTCCTGAACAGGATGAGGTATTTGCCAAAAGAGATCCATTTATTTAACGCTCTTCCCTCAGTCTGATCTGACAAGTGAGGCTGCAGTTTAGCAGTGCAAGATCTTAATGAATGCCTTCCTGAACTCGACATTAAAGGTGGTGTATATGATGGGATTTATGGCACTATTCACGTAGCCCAGCCAAGTGAAAGCATTATACATCTCAGCGGGAACCTTGCATGTTGTGCAGTGGGTGTTCAAGATATGGGTAATGAAAAACGGCAGCCAGCATATGATGAATACTCCTGAGGAAAAACAAGAACAAAGGGGAATATTAGAAAGAGAGACTCAGAAAAGTGAAGAAGAAGCAGGCTCTTATATTGAATGCCAATATACGTAGTGGTAGTGGGTAATATTGTAGTCGGACTCTAAAATACAAATATAAGAACAATTTATTTTTCTTGCATCACTGCCCTTGTTTTTAAGCTCCGTTTTAGGTATTACCAAAATAAATTGAGATGGAAATAAAATCACCGAAGCAGCTTAGATCAAAGAGGGCTTGGGGCTTGTGCAAAAGAAAACATTGCATACTACAGGATTAGTTTGTGATAAATTAGAAGAGAAACACATATTTAGTCTTGATGAGTTTGAATAGAGTTCCTCAATTTGATGTTGTAATCACTGCATGTTGTTTTGCAAGTGCAAAGATGAAAACAAAACATCATAAATTATTGAATTATGGAATAGCGGTCAGTTCCACTTTGACGTGCATATTCACATAAAGCTGATTCTGATTTCATTTAACTTTAATGTCACTGATTGTAAATTATTAATATAAAAAGGTGAAACGCATACACAAGTCAGTTACAAGTAAATCAACTTACCAAGGACAATGGCTAACATCTGAGTGGCCTTCTTCTCCTTCTGCTGGGAGATCTTTCTCTTGCTCATGGTTTTCACAGAGGTCTGAGTCTTGCCATTAGGTAAGGCCTGCGTCTGGAAGGCTTTGGCAACAACGGGTGCTGCTTCTACGAGGGCCTCCTTGGTAGGATCTCCATTCTTTTCTGCTTTCTGGCCTTCCTCAGGGGGTGTGGGAGGTGTGGAGGTAGGGCTAGCGTTGGTCTTGTTGGTCATCAGTTGCTGGTGGCTGGTGGCCGGAGTGTCTCCAAGAGCACATTGTGGCTGCTCCTTCTGTTTCTGCTTCTGGCTGCTTCCACTGTTGTTCAGCTCATCCAGCTCCAGATCTTCTCCCTCATTAACTACATCTTTAATGAATATCTAGGGGGAGGAGCAGAAAAACAAGGATTCAGATGGTCATTTTTTAGTCAGGCAATGGGTGGCATTTAAAATAACAGGTAATGCACACATAACAAATGATCACGCTTTTTAGTCTTTAACTTAGGTTTGCTTTGTTACCACACACACTTTTCAAGCTATATTTTCTCATGAGAAATAAAAGGAAAACTTCAAGGCGATACCTTGATAAATCGTTTACTGTCAGAACAATGTTTCAAACAATTAAACTTGTTTAAGCAGTAAACAAAATGACAAAACAGAGCACACACCACTTTCTTCTTGTTGACAGGAAAACTCCCATTAGATTTAACAATCATGGTGCATAACCTCACATCCTCTGGATGAGTGCACTTATCCTGAAAAGAAAACAGCTGTGTCAGGCAAGGAGAGGTTGCAATGTCAAAGCACAACTGAAAAAGGGCTGTCTAAGCACAGGTCCCACGGCCTACTGGGTCAAGTGAGGGTATATCGAGCTCTGTAAAGAAAGGTGGCAAGAATCTGATCTGCAGCTTCAACTGCAAGTCCATTTACTTGACAATGTAAGACATTGGCGGAGGTTATTTCACCAAGAGGATGCAAACTCATCCAACAGTGAAACTTTATTTAAATTGTGTTATTTTACTCCATAAAGATTATGAACATAATCAGCCAATATGCTGCCATATAACCCCTTCACAGATTACATTTTTATAATAATGTGTATTCTATATTCCCTGTAAACTCCCATGTCCGTTGTAAATGCTCTCCCTGACCTCATTTTAACACACACACACACACACACACACACACACACACACACACACACACACACACACACACAGTGAAGTCTTGCACAGACATGAGTAATGCAGTGCACTGGATGTAAATTATTACTTGACTTCCTGTGCAGAGCTGATTGAACTGCACTATGTCAGTAAAATCAATAATCAGAAATGCAAAAGGTAATTTTAGGGCCATCATGATTCAAGTTGTTTGACGGCTTTCAATATTGAAGTTAATGTACCATTGAAATTACATTTGGTCTCCTGGATGGAACCACTTACAGAGTACTCATTTATATACAGGAGGGAAGAAAAATACTTAAAAAAGGCCTGAGGTGTAACGGAGGTTTCACTGTTCTGACCCTAGTTCGATAAGCACAGGCAGAGCCCTCCACTGGACTCAATGGGTTACACTAGTGTAGCTGGCCCATTACAATGTGTCTAACCTCTGCTAAGCTATACGACACCCTCTTTAGCGATGACTGTACAAACTGCAAGTGCCTCTTGGTATACGACTCTGCCTGTGTTTATAAAACTAGAATTACAATAATAACCTTTAGTAATAGTAACCTTTGATCTAACTCACAAAGAGTGCGGTCAAAACGTCCTTTTAGCTTCGGAAGGTTCCTAACTGAGTAAAATGACCTGGAAAATCCAAGTGGCCACCATGATAAGAGCTGTTCGAAAGGTGCTTCAATGCTTCCTTTCTTAGTTCCTTTTGCACCTCCCACAATTCCTTGCGGTGGCAGCATTTAAAGTGACACACCATTTGGCTGTCCATGAAAATGAACAATATGCTTATCTTGCACAGGTTTAACAATTATTTCCATACAGTCATGGACTAATGTTGATAGATAGTTTTTTTTTTTTACATATTTGTTCCAAGTAAATATATATATATATTTACTTGGAACAAATATGTAAAAAAAAAAAAAGAATACAAAATCAAATTAACAGTAAATATGGCCAACAAATTATAACAAGAAGCTCAGTAAAAAACTAAACAAGCCAATGATAGATTATTAAACTGTTAAAAAGCCAAACATAACCAAATCGTTAAATACACAAGGGAACAGTTTCATTGAAGTTGTACATGAGTTCATTTTCATTTTCTACCGAAGCAGCGTTGATCGTTAAGTGAAACAGCAGGAAGCAAGGAACTCCAATTTCTCTCCTTCACACTCCACGAGTTAAGCAGCCTCTCATAAAAGAAGCTTTTAATATAGCCTGCATGCATAAGAATAATACATTTCCTGGGGTCATGTTTTAGTTGTGCTTTTTGTAGTACTTCTTCATTGTGGCGACGTGGTTTTCTTTTCCTAACTCCTCATGAATTCTCCTTCACATTTTTCCTTGACCACATGACATTTTCCATAGCGGTCAACAAAAAGTGGTTTGTCATAGACGTTAGGAGATCATTTGGGGACTTTTTGACCGTAGCCAAAGTCTCCACCAGGCATTTCTTGGATAGGTCATTAAATGGCACTTGCAGAAAGGAGCATTCAAGAGTTTCAAAGGGACTATTCACCAAGGCCTCAAGTAGCAATAGCAGTTTCCACTGCGTGGAGGAGGCAAGCATCACCTGGCGTTGCCTCCTAATCCCCTGCAAGAATCATTTCACGTAGGGTGGCCAAAGACAGGTCTCTTGCCCTCTGCAAAACCCTCTGCCTTGAGGGCGTCTATTGCATACACTTTAACAGTGGCATGAGAAAACACTCTTTCCACCAGTGCAAAAACGAGAGAATAGACCCCACTACACAGAACAGGGGATGTAGCCTCCTTTACTCTCACCAGTGCTGACCACTTCCCCTTGTAACAGGCAATGGCGCATAGAGCTCTAACAACCTGGATGGTGTGCAAAACTTGAGCAGACAGATCAGTCCTCTTCAGCCTGTTCTTCTCAGAAGCCAAGCCTGGAGAGGCACACGGTGGGCAGCGTGCTTATTGCTCCTGCCTCCTGATCCCCTCAGAACTGGGGGATGGCCAAGGACTAGGCCGCCATCATTAGAGTCACTTCTGTGTACCATTCACCATTCACTTGGAGCTACCAGAATGACCACTCTTCTGATGCTGTTCCCTCCCCAACCTGTTAGGGAGGGGGGAATGGTAATCAACCAACCAACCAACCAACCAACCTCGCTTGTGCTTCCTTGCATCCAAACGAAGGCTGGAAAATCACCTCTGCAGAAGATTAAGAGATTAGATTTAGGTAGCGAAGATCAAACACAGGCCTGACATGTCCTGTCTTCTTGGGAACCAGGAAGTACGCTGAGTAAACCCGTTGTGAATGGGGACGATGGACACTGCCTGTTTCTGTATCAGGTCTTAGATCTCTGCTGAGAGTTATTCCATCTCCTTCTGAGAGGATATATTTACCTCCTTGATGCCCATGAACAGAGGGGGAACCTGTATAGCTGGAGAAAATAACCCAGTGTCAATGTCTTGTCCATCCAATAACACGCAGTCATGTCACTACTCTTACAGAGACATTGGCACCACTTGCAGCAGACATTACTGCACTGCGTCAATTCCCTCTGGTTCCCGAGTGATAACCGTGATGGACAATATGGAAATGGCCAAGCCGGAGACAAGGCAGCCTCAATGAACACATCACCAGCTCACCAGTAAGCACAGCAGCTAACATTATGTTAATGTATCTCCCTTCTGTCCCCATGTGTGACAATATAGATGAAGGAGGAACAGACAAGTGTGTACTGCCCCCCTGTAAACACACATCTGTTGGTGTCATATCCTGGGCAGTCCTGGAAAGGCTGGTAACTGCCAGTGGTGTATAGTAACGAAGTAGAAATACTTCGTTACTGTACTTAAGTAGTTTTTTGGGATATCTGTACTCTACTTTACTATTTATATTTCTGTTTACTTTTACTTTTACTTCACTACATTTTGCAAAGAAATCTGGTACTTTTACTCCGATACATTTCCCCTGAAACCTTCGTTACTCGCTACAAAATCGAATCTATCTTTTAGAAGAAAAAACACACATCCGGGACTGTGGTGGAACACAGACTCCACGAAGCAGGTTTGGAGAATCACAATATTCTGCATTTTCCCTCTACATCCTCTAGTCCAGCGCTCCCAAACCTTTATTGCGCCATGGACCGGTTACGTGAAGACAATATTTTTACGGATCGGGTCCGACCTCGGGGATGCGGAAGACAACGACACCCGACGTGTGTTCGTTATGTCCAGTCTACTCCTAACTAAACCTTTAGTCCAGTCTACTGCTTAACTTATAACCCGCTTCACAAAGACAGGATGTTGAAATGGAGGCAGGTTTTCATGCTTTTTTTGGTGATCTCAGGATACTTTGCCTTGGTTTTAATCCAGAACACTGGCAGAGTTGAACATTTTTAGGGTAACGTAACATCTTGACATGTGTCAAGAGGTTCCGTCTGAGGTTACCACAGACGGATGTATCCAGTCATTTTTCACAATAAAACATCTTTCCGGCCTTGATTTTTTATTATTTTTTCATTCGTTCTTTCTGTGCGGAATGAGCATACTTATAACCACACTGTTACAACTCCTTCATAGTGTCATATTGCTTTTTGGAGAATTATGATAAGTGCATAGTAGATGCAAGAGTATACTTAGGTACAATATTATATTATGTTGAACATAATATATATGGATGGATCACAGCCAACCCAGTTATTTTCAACACAACTCCTGGTCCTTGGTCACGGTGGCCACAGCACTTAAAAGAATAAACTTTATAATTCTCATAATTCTGACCCTTTGCTTTTTTATTAAAAGCATGTACTTGTACTTTTACTTTCAATACTTAAGTACATTTTATATCAGAAAAATACTTTTGATACTTAAGTACAGAAAATATCAGATACTTTAAGACTTTTACTCAAGTAGTATTTTAATAGGTGACTTTTACTTTTACTGGAGTAATTTTCCAGTAAGGTATCTTTACTTTTACTCAAGTACGGCTTTTGGGTACTTTATACACCACTGGTAACTGCTGAACACCAATTTTTTTTGCGTAATCCATGACGAGACACTTAAAGCAGGCGTCGTGAAGACGGGAACTAACAATATTCTTGGAGCAGCAACTCCAACTGTGGAGGTAGGCAGTCAGTGTGCAAATCAGGCAGCAACCTCCGGTTCTGATAAGTGAAGCCAATGCGGAAGTGTCTTAAACGTGCATTCTCTCTACTGGTCAGCAGAGGCGACAGCTCTGGTTGTAAAAAGGAGTCTGATTGTATGGAAGTCTTTGAGAAAATGACACTACTTATCGTTTTATTATCTCAGTAAAGATGGTAAACATGAGTTTATGGTCTCAATTGCTTTAGGGCGGGCTTTAGGACGGTTGCCTTGTGATTGACAGGTCACTACTGCTACAAGAGTTGTACACAAGGTCTCTACGTCAGAGGTCCCCGACCATTTTTGCGCCACAAACCGGTTTTGTGTAAGACAATATTTTCACGGCCCGGCCTTCAAGGTGTGGGGGATAAATATGACGAAATAAAATGATACGATTGGCATAAAAACATAGATAAAGTTTACGCTTGGTACGCGATAATCACCTGTAGCGGTAAACCTGTATTTTAATTCAGACTCCTGATATTGTCTTTTTCTTGGAAGTCGTAAGCTCTTCTTCCGTCTCCTCATTGGGACTTTTACCATTTCCAAAGAAGGTCCCCAAAGACATTTGTTTCTAACACATTTTTACTCGCTTGTGGACTTAATTTATGGGGTAACGTGAGAGAGGGCAAGCTCAAATCGCGGCACCGGCACCTGCCGCTTACCTGCTGTGGCATCTCTGGACATGCCGCGGCGGTACCGGCACATGCCGCGGCGGTATCGGCACATGCCGCGCCTGCTGTGGCATCTCTGGACATGCCGCGGCAGTTCGGGACATGCCGCGGCTCTCTGGACATGCCGCGGCAGTTCGGGACCTGCCGGGAGCCGCGAGCCGCACCTGCTGTGGCTCTCTGGACATGCCGCGGCATTTCGGGACCTGCCGGGAGCCGCGAGCCGCACCTGCTGTGGCTCTCTGGACATGCCGCGGCATTTTGGGACCTGCCGGGAGCCGCGAGCCGCACCTGCTGTGGCTCTCTGGACATGCCGCGGCATTTCGGGACCTGCCGGGAGCCGCGAGCCGCACCTGCTGTGGCTCTCTGGACGTGCCGCGGCAGTTTGGGACCTGCCGGGAGCCGCGAGCTGCCGTGCCGGAGCAGTTGCCACTAGTTTTTAAATCGTGGCGCACCTCGTAGAGCACTTGTGTCAGACCCGTTTTCAGTGAGTCACGGGTCTTTTATTTTGAAGGGAATTTTTTATGCAGCATAGTGCCGTACTCACACTCCTCAATACTGCGTTCACAACACGCTTTACTTGCGTGAGTTTACACGCCGGACTATTTGTGATAGTTCGCTTCATTCCCGACTTTTTAATTTATTTAATATTAGCTTAAGCAGTTCAGAACCACTGCCCCATAATAACGTGCGTATAATCGTTGTCTTTGTTATTTTCTTCTGTTTTAAGTTTGATCTTTCATAGAGTAATGTGGGTTTCTTAACCCTAAATTAAATGGATTAATGTCATAGTAACAGAACAATTTGCTTACATATATTTTTACATTTATATAAATCCATGTACAATATTTTTACACTTGAAGAGCTACTTCAAGGGTACAAAATAATACCAAGGGCTACTTGTTTGATACAAACTTCCTGAACAACAAAGTTGCACAGATCACCTTTTATTAATAATAATATATGTGAAGTGACTGTGTGATCACATATCAATGTTAATTATTCCTCACAATAATAATTATTAATAATAATTTCCACGACAATGATGGTAGGAAAAAAAAAGTGTTCTCACTTTGTTAGAAAAATGAAAATAAAGTTATATCCGTTAAAAAAATAACTAATATTTAGTTTTAATGACAACCACAAAGTGTGCAGGCTGTCACTGCAGTGTTTTTCAGGCTTTTGGAAGAATATTTCCAGAGCCTCGATATGCGAAGTCAGAAACGTCATTTATGAAGCTCCGCAGACTCTTTGTCTTGACCTGCAAATAGATGGATGTATGGATGGATGGATATATACTTTATTAATCCCCAAGGGGAAATTTCTTGTCATAGTAGCGCCGTACAACTTTAAGATACTAATAAACACACAAGATAAAAGATGAATATATAAGGAAGCAACAGGGATGAAAGATATATACAAATAAAATAAAATAAAAGTAAAATATAGACGTGTATATATATATATATATATATATATATATATATATATATATATATATATTAGTGCTGTCAAGCGATTACAATATTTAATCGCGATTAATCGCATTTATGTCATAGTTAACTCGCGATTAATCGCAATTAATCGCTTTTTTTTTTTTAATGCATTTTAATGCTCTTATCAACATGAAAAAGTGGATTGGCTTGCTTTATTTTATTGAAAAACAACTTCCAAACAGGGCGGTACAAAATAAAATCACTGCACATTTCAGGTAAACAAGGGTTTACAAAATAAAATTATAGAGTGCACCAGGCATGAAAACGGGTCAGGGGTGAAAAAGGTGAGAAGGATATTACCCCTCTAGGAGGGTCCGGGGGCATGCTCCCCCGTAAGAAACATTTAAATATTCCATATTTTAAAGCATCAATCTGATGCATTTTGAGATGCTTTTTTTGCCAACCTGGGGAGAGCTGGAGAAACTTAACTTCAGCCATGAGTCAAAAATTATTATGGCCTCCTTACTAAGTATTATGCAAGCCATTTCATGCCAGCCTGTCACTGGTCTAACATTTACAGTATATGAGGCACAATGTGGTAAGGGAGAGCATGGCTGCCTTTGTTAGCATAATTTATATCTTTGATGCAGAGAATGCATCTGGCGAATCCCTGCCTGTTGATTTTGGAGAATACATCTCCTAGATGAAAGGACACCTCTTGCTCTTTTATTGAGACCTTGCCTTCCAGTTTTAGCCACGACCAGTTCCAGCTGCATTTCAATCCAGCTGTTTAACAATGGCTGCATCCTTCTCCCCTAACACACTCATTCTGCAAAAATAATGTTTGTATTAGTGTTAACTTCTAGGTTAGCCTTATTCAGACCTGCCAACCTTGATATATAACCTATATATTGATAAGTCATTAAATACTCGTCATGCATTATATTGCATTGCATATAATGTGTGCTGGTCAATTAGTCTAAAATTAATTTTAGACTAATTTTTACCAGCGTACTTTGACGTCAAAATGCGTATCCGCTACGCAAATTGCGTACAGGTTGGCAGGTCTGCTTATTGATAGAACGGTGGACCACTTTACCTTCTGCCTTGTCAGTCCCCTCTCCTCAAAATCTACCTCCTCAAAAACGGTAGCGTTACGCCGTGTTCACACCGGACGCGGTGCGTCCGGTGTGAACACGGCTTAAGCTAATCATTTCCCACCGGAGCTTTAGCTAGCTGGCTAACGTTGCGTTCTCTCCTGCTGTGTTCAATGTGTTCACTCGCGCTCCCTTCTGGCACGCGCACCTGTTCGCAATTCACTGAATATCATTCATTTTGCTGTATCGCGCTCACCATTCATTCATTTCAAACCGTAACGTTAGCCTAGCTTCCAAGCCCAAACGGCGTGCCTATTGTTTTGCTTCCGGTTGAGCTACATCCGGCGTGGTGCTCGCGTAAAAAAAATAATTGAAAAATTAAAATGCGTTAACGCCGTTAATAAAATTGACGGTGTTAAAATTGGTTTGCGTTAACGCCGTTAATAACGCGCTAATATGACAGCACGAACGACGGCGTTCCGTCGGCGTGTTTTTGTTAAGCCGCTAAAGAGCTGCGACACATTGAGTCTTCTCACGTGAATGACAGCAGACCGTTCTTTTCCTTTTTCTTCGTTTTATTTTGTGCAGCAAAAAACACTAACATTATACACACAAACTAATAAACGATCATACGGTCATACGGACATGCGGTCATACGGTAAAAGAACTGTGTGCTCTCATGCCTAATGCAACTCTTGCTTACACCTGCTGCCATCATGACGTCATTATATCCCTTGGCTCGAGCGTCCATTGTTAATATAAACATCTTTCAATATATTTTATATGTAGTTCCTAAACTGCGAGCCTAATTCTGAAATATTAAATTATAAACACTCTTGAAATATTAATTAAACAAAAAACATACTTGTGGCTCTTACATACATAAAAGCATAGAATACAACTAACTGGAATTAAATATATTTACAGCCACAGAGTGTATTCGTTAATTACGCAAATTAAATGTAAACAATAGGTAGTGCAAAATATGTATAGTGCAAAGTATGTATAGTGATGAATTAATCCACAGAGGATCTAGCAAGCAGTGACTTGTTGTAAAGTCGTATTGCCATAGGCAGGAATGTTTTCCTGTAACGGTCCTTGTTGCAGCGGAGCGTGAGGAATCTCTTGGAGAAAGTGCTCCGTTGACCCTGCAGACAACTGTTATGCCGTGTTCACACCAAAACAGTTGCGAATATTCGCAACGCCACTTCGCCTATATCGCGCCGCCCGGCAAAAAACTCGCTCTAGTGGTTAATTCGTTTTTCGCAACCATCGCTGGGGAAAGGGGGCTCCATGTCATGTTATCTCCATGTCAGTGAAAACATTTACTATTTCCGCCATTGACCATTGAAATAACCACTAGTTCTGCTTTATACTTGTTGAGAAAGTCCCACAAACGTCGGAACATCAAACGCCCCCGTGTCTGGGTTCATAATATTATCCGTAGTCGTGTCTGGGTTCATAATATTATCCGTAGTCGCACACAGCTCCGACTCCTCCAGGACGAGTGTCTGAATGAAGCCGCTTCCAGCGCTCCTTCAGCGGACCCGCAGTTTGATTCAGTGACGGCAGAACGGCGGTGATGCCGGGCGGAGCTTCTCAACGCTGATTGGCTTTCGCAACTCCGCGTCGGGCGAATTTTTCGCTGCCGATGAATTATTTCATCGCCAGCGAAAAAGCGAAAAAGCGGAGTTGCGAATATTCGCAACGCCATTTCGCCAGTATCGCGCCGCCCGGCGAAAAATCCGCTTTTTCGCAACCTAACGCGGCTGTGCATTGATTTAACATGTAATCTGGACGCGCGAATATTTCGCAACTCTTTTGGTGTGAACACGGCATTAGGCTTTACAAGTGATCGCCGATCAATAACATATGGCCGTTCAGTTTGTTTAGTCAGTGGTTTGACATGCGCGCAATATTGAACATTGACTTCAGAAATGGTCAGAGTTCATATATACCGAATTTTTGTTTTGTTTTTAAATGTTATGTTAAATATTGTCATTTTCAAATCTTTAATGGAAGTGTTTTTGATAAAAAAAATGTTGGCTATCCCTGCCTTAATGTGTTGTCACATATTATATATACCTTCCAGAACCTTAAGCAAGTTGCGGCAACACTCTCAAACACAGGCAGCTGCCTCAAAAACTAGTGGCACATGAGTGGCAACTCGTAAGTGCCCCGCCACCTGAGACGTGCCATCGGAAATGCTGCCTCTAAAGTAGTGGCAGGTCCCGAACTGCCGCGGCATGTCCAGAGAGCCACAGCAGGTGCGGCTCGCGGCTCCCGGCAGGTCCCGAAATGCCACGGCATGTCCAGAGAGCCGCGGCATGTCCAGAGATGCCACAGCAGGCGCGGCATCTGCCGGTGCCGCGATTTGAGCTTGCTCCTACTGGGTAACGTATCACGTGACCGAGACGAGCCTCATGACATGAGTCAAGAGGCACAAACGCATGTATCCGGTCATTTTTTTAAATAAAACATATTTCAGACCGTGATAATAAATCAAATATTTTTCCATTAATTCTTTCTATGTATCTATGTTGTTATGTAATACAATGACCATCCATAAAAGCATCAAGTATTTTTGGATTGAGAAGATTATTGATTGAAAGCATTTGTTTCTTCACAAAACTACAAACAGAACACTGTTTATTTCCAGACAGGTCGTAAAAGACATCTCTCTAAAATGCTCAGAGTATAGAAAATGGAAGACCTCTTGTATAATAAAGGTGTAAATTAATCTCAGTTTGACATTGTGATAGCGTTAGAAGTGTGATGATAATCAGCTATACAGAAAGCTCACCTTCAGCGAAGTGGCCGCATCAGGCTGGACAGCCTGACAGACGCGCTGCTTCGGTTTGGTGTTGACACGTTTCCTGCGCTTCCTCAGTACCACATAAATTTGCACATAAACCAGCAGAGTGATGATGAAGGGAACATAGAAGGACACTATGGAAGAGTATACCACGAAGGCCGGATTGGCGATCACACAGAGAGACTCATCACGAGTAGCTGTGGAGATAAGCAAAGGGTAAAGAAAGGCCCCTCAAAAGCCAATTTAAATTATTATTTTGTATTTTAAATTTTGTTGCGTTTTTGTCACTGTGACCCTTGGAAAACTTCAACAATAAAATGGGGAGCTTTTGTTTGGCCTGAACTTGGCCTGAAAATACGCGTAGTCACTTACACCATTAAAATCTTTTTATTCCAACCTACCTCACTCAGAACTGCCTTATAGCTGATCAAGGAGGCTACATCAGGGCTTCTATCTGGTGCCAAATGTACAGGTAATATCACCCCAATTTTTAACTGGCTGCACTGGTTAATTTGAGATTTTGCGGATTTATTTTTAAAAGCCAGCCACATTTGCCCTGAAAAAAGAGAGCTTTTTAACGCCCTACACATCAAAACCCACACCCCCACAGTCTTATACTTTATTAGTTTTACAACTAAATACAACTTTCATGAAGTGCACAATTATATTTCAAATTGACAAACATATGTGAAATTATGGCACAATTAAAACGGAGTGAAAAAAAAAGGTCTTTTGCCGTTGACTACCATACACATTTTTCCCCATGGTGGCGCACCAGAAAAGGGCAGGGCTTCACCTCTCAGTAAACCTCAGTCCCGAAAGGGCAGCTCCAGATTAAGCAACACTTGTTGCCACACAGCCTTAGATAGTAACCGAGTTGTCATGGATACTGTAGATGTCACAGTAATTGTGTAGTTCATGTTCACAACTTGCTATCTTCACACTTCAGGATCGCTCTGGCTTTAGAGCGGGTTGTCCATTAAAGGGGAAAGTCCAATTTCACATATGAAAGAGAACATTATATCTTCTAAATCTGAAAGATAACCCTGTTATTTCTGTGTAATTTAAATGTTAAAACCTGTGTAACACACAGGTAGGCATCATGGGAAATATAGGATCCAGTGTTTTCAGTGCTTGATCCCCCCCCCAACTTGGAGGTTACATACTAAATGGATCAAATATCCCTTTTGAATCACCTTCCAAATGTACAGTCTCGCACATGCATGCAGCCAAGCACACACACTTGTGACTGTGTGTGTGGGTGAATAGAAGACACAATGTAAAGTGCTTTGGGTGAAAGCACGATAGAGGATGCAGTCTGTTTACACAAATAGGAAGTCATAGTAATCTGCGGCTGTGGCTCAGTAGGTAGAGGGTTGTCTTATAACCACTAGGTTGGTGGTTCAATAAAGTCTGCATGTTATAATATCCTTGAGTGAGACACTGCATTACAGCACCCCACTGCTCCTATATGATAATAGTCAAATTCAGAGGTTCAATTTTGTGAATTTATGTATATGACAATTGTCATAAAGTCAAGGTTTTAAGGTGTTTGAAATGATCGATGGTGACATCTGACAAATTTGCTCTCCTGCCACAGTGTTACATGCTTTTAACACAACTCTTAACAAAACTACAACAATATACTAAATATGAGTTGATAAAGCATATTAACAAATTGCTTCAGTTTTAGCGGTTCCTGATGGGTCATGGTCCTCTGTTTTCAGGTTTCTGGAAGCTCACAGTGGTAAGGGTAAGTGGGCTCACAAATCCAAATGTCTGAGTTCCGGCAGAATCAACGTCACATCAAGGCACTCAAAGGGATGAGTGGAGCTTCAAAGAAACCGGAATCGAGCTACAGGAGCCGGCCAGCAACAAGTCTAAGAAGCCCTTAATCTGCTTTAACTCTAATCCTCTGTAAAAGCCCATGTTTTGTATATTAAGTAACCTAAAGGGCTATTGCTTGCTTGTTACATGAGGTAATGATTTGCTGGTATGGGTAGCTTATATTCACTTTTATAAACACAATGCTGCGATGTACAGTGTGCAATGCTGTACATGGGCACTGCCACGGCCATTCCTTAGTGCAATGTTAACGCAAACATGGGCAAGCATTTAAAAGATACATCAGCTATCTTTACAATGTGTCTCCAATGAACGTGCTGTACAATACTGTGTAGGGGATGCACCCATGATAATACACTATGGCACTGCTACTGCTCCACCAGTTTAGTCACACACCATGGGAAAAATATTTACGGTAGGAATTGTACCCTTTCTTACCTGTGTTATTTAGGCCAAACATTAGGGGGCATGATATGGCAAAAGATAGTACCCACACCACTGAGATCATTACTGTGACCCGTCTCCTGGAACTGTAGCGGGTGTTGTACAGCATTGGCATTGCAACTGCTGTGTAACTGTAAGGGGTGAAGAAAAAATAGCCACTTCATTTGAATGTAAGAAAATAACATTAAAAAAACAACCTAACCCTCAAAACAACAGGGAAAGTATAACAACATAAATAATCTTTGTTGTACATTTGCCCAGTTTGAATTTATTCATGTTCGTTTAATGAATGTATCCCCTTTCTCTTACTAGTTCTCTTTCTTCATCAAGGGATTTTAGCTGAAAAGAGGACCGAGAGCATGAACCTACAAGTGGTAAAACCAAGAGATCTTGCCTGTCATCTTTGATCAGGACATGTTTGATGTTGGCAGGCGCTTTATAAACAGCTATGTGCTGTGTGCTGCAGTTTACATGAAGAGGAGAAGAGAAAGTGTAAGGTAGTAGACCTTATCATTTAACCTTGCTGCATTGGTTGACCTTATTAGTGAGCTTGCTGCAATCACCAGGAAACAGATAGCTTTTTCCAGTGTGCCCTGCATTGATTTCTGTGCAATTTGGCTTGAATGACTTTGGCCAAAGCTTTTCAGAGACTGTTTGGTTTGGGTATCTTTATGGAAACACACAATACAAATAAGAATACATTTAAAGGAATTGTATAATGTTGGTTGTCAAAGATTGTGCAACACACTGTACCAAAATCGAAGCCTTGGGTATGGAAAAACTTCACCAATAGGCCCAAAAGTTATAATGTACAGTGCTGCTGCAAGGCCAAACAAGACTACCTCACATAGATTGTATTGTAATTAAAGGGAGAATCTGCACTGGGTTTGATTAATTAATTGGAACCAATATTGTAAATAAAGGCCATTGGTCTCATATGGTTGAATCACAGTTACCATAAATAGCAGTACGAATGATATGTACATTACAGCTGCCACATCAAGTGTTAGTACAGCATAGCTTTTTATCCAAATTCATTGAAGGGTTGCCAATCACATATATTAAATATATCTGTAATTAGTACAATCATAAAGATGACATATTGTCTCTGATATTAAATCGCGTGACACCAAGTTCAGACAAAATAAGTCCACAGATGTCTATGTTTTTCTGCACACCAAATGAGAGGAATATCCTGCATAGACGCACAGGTCACACAGCTCAAATTATTGGAGGCTGCGGTCCATCAGGACCAAGACCTCACACCACACTAGCAGTGTTTTCCCGTTGGCAGTCGGGCTCATTAACAGAGCCCGGGTCCCCCACTGACTGACTCTGACACCCCCAGGACAATTTCCTACCGGTCGCTAAAGTTGAAGGATAACTCCTCTGACACGCTTGATATTTAAGTGCACATTTTGATTAACTGAGAGTGTTATGATAGTTAGGTGTCTTGTGGTTCAATTTAAAAACAGTTGGCCTCTTGGAGACATCATTTAAGTTCTGTTAAATCACATTTGACTTGTGTATATTCATATCACCTCCTACACAAAAGCAGTTTTGCCTTATGCCTTCAGTCATCTGCTTCTAAAGAGGATCCAAGTAGCGGAGTTGCCTAAATTTGTTCATCCTTTTAACAACAGAATAACTAATAAAGCTCTTTTCTGGCCTGCAATTCACAAATTTACAAAAGTAAGATGTTGACATATTCACAGTGGTGAATAAGAACACAGTTTACAATACTTTGATGTATACACATGGTTGTTGCCTGGACCTGTTGAATTGATAAAAGAAAAAGACGTTTGTCTGTGATTCTCATCTGAACTTTTACAAATCATCGTCAGAAATGTACTAAAGCCAGGGAAAGTGACTCCTGGTACTGTCTTACTCATCTTTCCACCGATTCAAAAGTACAAGTCAGATAAATAATATCTAAATGTTAATTTTGATGCTTCCTCTCTGCTCGTAACATGATATACTCTGATTATTCAGAGTAGCTTTTCTCCAGATACGAGACATTTGCATTTTAAAGTAATTCATTCACTTCAGTAACAGTTGAAAATGTGTATGTGTGTGATGATGGTGAGTATTTATTTTGCATATGGATTTAAGATGAAAAATGCAGCCAAGCAGAAAATCATCAAATTAAACTTAAAAAAAAAAAAGTCTATACAAGGAAAATATGGGAAATTATCTATACTTGCTAACAAGGATATAGCTCTCACACTTTAAATACATATTTGGGTTGCCAACATCACATGATTACTTTCTACAGTTCTTTATTAAAAGTGTGTGCTCTCCGCCCCCTTCGGCGATTTGTGATCCACTTAATTGTCTGTCATTCAATGAGTCATCACGCCAGTTGCACAGCTAAATAAGTCAATGTATTTTTGGACAAGGCATTACTGAATACAGGAAAAGGAGGTGCTGTTGTGAAATGCACACCTCCTTTTGAAAAGAACACCGTCTAAAATGTTTTGCATCCATCACTGCGATAATCAACATTCTTATATTAACATAAGGAGGAGGACACTTCGTCGCGGGGGGGGGGGGAGGAGGAGGCCACTTCGTTGCGGGGGGGGTAGCAGTAGTGTATAAGCGTGCCGTGAACTTACATTTACGTTGAGATCGGTCGACCAATGACAGTTCTCTCTACAGTCAGAGCTTGCGCAAGAAGGTGGAACGTGAGGGAGATACCATTTCCAAAACTTGTAAGGGGGTAATAACTATTTTCCCGGACGTACCATTTCCAAAACTTGTAAGGGGGTAATAACTATTTTCCCCAACGTAGCAAAATCCCGGACGTTTTTGGAATCCCTGCCGGACGCTTTTTTTAGGTCTTGAAAAGAGGACATGTCCGGGAAAAAGAGGACGTCTGGTCACCCTATGTTAACATCATATTGCGTTTGGATTTTCAGAATGTTTTAGTTCTTACTCTAAATGGAGCATTTCAAGACGTGGGATGTGCCAATATAATTTGGGTTTTATGGTTATGAATTTCCAAAATGTAGACAGCGCATTTGGAAAATGTGTCTCGATTGGAGTTTTTACAGCACTTTGCGACACACAGCCTCTTGCCTGTTTACGTGCGTTTTATACAAACCAAGCCAACAGTTTGTTTTTTGGATATGTTCAAATATTGCAATATCAATCTTTTCAAGAAGGTGGTTGAAGTTGGTTGAACTTTGAAAAAAAACATATTTTGATTTAAAGAAGTAAAATTGCACAAACAGCTCTTGTTGTTCCACTTTTCCATATTTTGACGAGATAAAGGACATGTTAGGGCATCGACTCTGTCAAATACAGACAAGAATGCCGTTGAGAGTTCAACCAGGTGAGCTCCTCAAATGGACCAGAGATAAATGTTATTTATAGTTATTTAAAGCACGTAGCCGTTAGACGTATACACCCAAAAGGGCTTTTGAAGTAAATTAGAATATTAGAATATGCACGGCTCCATGTAAATTGGAATATTAGTGGAATATTTTATTAACCATGAAAACAGCTAAGTAAGAATATTGTCGGTAGCACTTTATAATAAGTACACACTGAATTCATTAGCACAAGTGGTGGCATGTTTCTCAGTTTGCTGGTACAAATGACTGATTATGAGTATCTCACTATCACCTGGATTGGTCTACTTACAACGGAGGTGGTGCATGCCGGTACCTATCTCTGGACTAGCGAGCTAGCGGGGGGTAGCGAGCTAGCCATAGCTAGCATAATCAATAATGTGCAACATGCATATTATAACAAACTATGGAACACTCGTGCCACTGACGGGCATGGCCCCCCAGCACGATCATATAATTAATGTTCTTTATTGCTTTCCCTTTTCTGTTGAGAAGATCACTGAGACTTGCGTTAGCTTTGGACCACTGCTTATAAATGCTTTGTAAAGCATAGATAGTCTTCACTTTAGATGAGGTCACAGAACATACTTCACTTATACTTAACTAACGAGTAGTAACTACTGAAAATCATGACATTTATTAATGCTTTGTAAGGCATACATAGTCTTCACTTTAGATGAGGTCACAGAACATACTTAACTAATACTTAACTAACGAGTAGTAACTTCCTGAATTAATCATGAATTGCAGCATTTTTTTAATCATTTACTAACACTTTACAAATTATCTTATTAATCATCTATAAGTCCTTAATATTTCATTTATAAAATGGAGAATCGATCATTTATAAAGTAGGAAAACTCAAGCTTATTAATCAAGAATGAAACATTTATAACTGTGTTTATGAATTGCATACTAATGAGTTACTAATGAGTGTTCATGTTGGAATAATGATTTATAACTGATGAATTAAGTGTTTACTCATACTTAACTAATGCTTCATAGCGTGCCGTTATTATAAAGTGTTACCCTTAGTTTTTGCAGACATACCTGGCGGACCTGCACCGTTCTAGTTTTGTTAATGTTTTCCACAGTGGAAAGTTACATCCTAGTTTTCAACTCTCTCCATAGCCTTTGACATTTGTATCATTATGTTGTTGAGCTTATGGCAGCTTAGTATAAGATTGTATATGTTCTTGGGTATTGTAAGATACATTATCTGAATACAACATCCCCTGTCCTGCACATTTAACCTTTTTGTTAAATAATATATTTGGGAGCAACTTTTCCTCAGAGGTTTACACAGCATTCTCTTTTGATGCTTTTGCATATTCCTATTTTGGTGCTTGAAGTCCGTATCTAAAAGCCTATTTCCTTATTGTTTGTGTTAAACACAACATTGGTCAATAACTGAAAAATAATTGCTTCATCATTAAAGTTTGTGCTGACAGTGTGCAGGGGTTCATGACTTTGCCATTAGATTTCAATTACCTAAGCACCTGTCTCATTAAATTATGCACACTTTTATAGAGATTGTGGCAATTTGAAATATTTACATTTATAACTCTGGAACATCTGGTAGTCAATAATTAGGACGAGGGCTCACTTTCATATACTGTAGGTATGAATGAAATAAAGGTGTTGTGAATGGTGTGAAATAAAGGAGTTTAGTCTAAATATAACCATGTGAGCTTTGATGCTCATGCTCTTAAATCTTCCCTTTGAAAATCCATAAAGAAAGCATGACAGGCAGCCCTAAACAATTTATGCAGTGGCTAACTCACCGATCAATGCTGATTGCACAGAGATTGAGGATGCTGGCTGTACACATCATCACATCCAAAGTGACAAAGATGTCACAGTGGATCTTGCTAAAGCGCCACTCTCCCACCACCTAAAAGAGAAAAACATCAACAACATCAGTTTACAGCAACAGTCAACAGAAAAAAAAGTGACACATTGGTAGAAACGATATGTATTACTTCTTCAACAAAAAGCAATCCAGACAGTAAAGCGTCCTTGTATAAATTTTTTAATTGTATTTCCACACATAACAGCAAGTGAGGGATATTCAATTGAATGAAATGAAAGAATGAATGAGTGTAAAATGAAAAGGCATGCTACAAATCTGATGAACAGCCCGGAGCAGTCTCAACTGAAGTGGTGAATTGCATTTTACAGTATACACAACAGAATTCAAATTGTCTATTAATGATATCAAAATAATGTTACAGCTGACATGGTGGAACAATGAATTATCTGATGTTATTTTATTTGTTTATTTGGAAGGGACAAGTACAGAATAACATTGACCGTAACAGAAACAGTGACTAACGTACATACTATATTTATAGTTGAAGCAAATTTCCAACACCACTCCCTTGATGGGCATTCATAGTTTAAGTAATCATTTACATTACAGTTCAAAATCTTAAAATCAGTGCATGTAACAATCAAAAACAAGCATCTGTGACGACACAAAGACACACTTTAAAGCTGACAAATGAAACATGAAACAGAATGCAAAACATATCCAGTATGGATTTTAGTACACAAATAATTCAGTGAATTCATAATATCTTTTCACTTACAACGGGCGGAATCAAATATATTATATATATAGCAAGACTATAGGCCCCCTTAGTGTTTGTAAGATAATTATCCTTTAACGTGCATCCTGATCTGCTGCCCCAGATGGCTCTCAATCTAAGACATGTTTAAAACCTTTTTGTATTCTAAACTTGGTTGCTCTCAAATTTATAGTTGAACCCGAAGATGAAACCTCTATCATCAATGATGCCGAGCTGTCCGATGCCACCCACCTTGCCTGCCAATACATCCTACCTGCTTCCTCCCACGGCTCTGAAAAAGGTGAAAGATATGAGTGTGTAGGGGGGAAACTCCTACCTCTCTGTGGCAGATTAATCGATGTCCCTGGGACATGTCTGCATAGAATAAACAACAGCTTCATGCTGTTGCTAGTGACCATAACACTTGTGGTGATTGTGAATCACCTGACAGCCTGATGAGAGTCCTTCTCCCTGTCACAACATCTCCTCTCCCCTCTTCTTTTGCATTTGTCCAACCTCTTCACGTCTTTGCAGTATCTCCACTATCCTCTGTTTCACTCCCTCTCTACCATCACTTTATGTTCTTGTTCTTTACAGGTATATGACGATCCACAAGTAGCTCTTCGCACCAGCTACACCAACTCAACCGTGCCTTTTTACATCAGTGCTGCAGCCTGTACGTAACAAATTAAAGAGCCTCACAATACCTGAAATCCATGACAGACCCTTGTGGCTGCAACACAGATCTATTCCCATCAGTGTGGGGAAACATATTCTGTGGATAATAATATGCTTGTCTCAGACAATAAAATAAAAAATATAATTAGTATTAAATGTTGACTGTGGGACTTTTCAAACTTCATTCATAACTTCACACTGCACATAGCTATGAGGATTTATAATGTATCAGCATTCTGATTTAATTTGCAAAGGTAAGGTGTTGGCAAATTGAAAATGCAATAACGGAGACTGGGGAACTGAGAACGTGGTTAAAAAAATGCAATTTGAGGGTTAAAGGAAACCGACACTCTCTGCTCTTTCATCTAAAACAGGCTGTATTTCATAATAATAATAAACAAGAAACTTTATAAATATAAGACCATAGCAGAAATGTTTAGGAGTTGAGAAAGAATATATTACATATCAAATACTACTCATGATGTATCTCTGTATCACAATGTTGGATGGATGGAATAATCATATTATGACATTCATCAATGGATACACACTAATCTTTGTTTCGTACAGTGGCGGGCCGTGCATTTACGACCTAGGCCTTCTGTGCCATCTGATATCGTATACATAAATACGCGCATGACGGGATGCTGCGTCATTAACGGACAATGCATGTAGTTCACATCAACAAGAACCAGTCACATTTAGTTATGTAGCCGAGGGTTTATCTTGCGCCTATACTTCACTTTATTAATAAAACAACACGATGCTGCATAGTTTACACAAGATGGCAACCACTTTTATTCTCGTTACACACTTCACTAGAACATTTCCTCTCCTCTTCTCCTTCCGTTTTTCCCTTCACAATAAAAGCCCCAGAAACGTACATCAGAACACTGCTTCCTATAGAGAGCTGTTCAAGTACTCAATATAATATCTTACAGTTATAACAAAACATGACAAAACAATCCAACAAAACTGCGGCACTAAAACATCGCACACACAAGCGCACGAGCCGATCAGACCGAATGATATTAACTACCGTAAAATTTGGGTTATAAACAGCTACTTTTTTTTTTCCTCAACTTTGACCCGTGCAGCTGATATGTGGATTTTTCCGATTCTAAATTTAGCAGCAGTTGCAGAGACCTGCGGTACAAAATTCACGTGCAATATTCCCAAATCCCCTTCACGAGTGATCTCACTATAAAACAGGGTCCTCTCAGCGGCAGCAGCAGCTCTCCAACCACCTCCACGGCGCGAGCTAGCTCTGTGGAAATGGGTGCCGGCAGAGAGCCAAGCCGGGTGAAAAAAACAAACACAAAAAGCACAAAAAGCAGTTCACTCACCAGATGCTGTTCACTTAAGCCTGCTAGCTTGCTGGATATGTGATTGGTCAATGGGCCACCGTGACTTGTCTAACAGAAAACTATAGCTAGTAAGGACACTTCAGGTTGTTGAAACATATGTTAAAGAAGTAATTTAATTTTTTGTGTTTTAGTTTTTTTCATACGCAATGGCTGAAGGAGGAGGAGAAATGGACTTGGTGGTGGATTTACTTTATGCCTTTCTGACAGAGGGTTATGGGCATGTTTGGCAGTGACGATCCTCACTGGCGTCCATGAAGCGCACCGATACACTGAACAACCACGTCATTGAACTGTTTGTTAACAAAGAGAGGCTGATGGACTTTGTCTTAAGCATGTCAAACTAAAGATCTGATTTGTTGAAGTCTGTGACAATCAACGATAACGTCCTCATGTACTTTAATCCACTCTTCTTCCATAGAGACACAGAGGTGAAATCTGATTGGATGAGAGCTCTCCTTAACAAGCTGCAGGCAGCACTGCATGCTGGAAGCTGAGGAACAGACGAAGACAGGAGCTGTGTAATGAGAAAATAAGCTAAGAGGGAAAAATTATAATAATACATATAACACTTACATTATAAAATAGCTATAACTTTGTGATTCTGATTAGGCCAGCAGAGAAGGCTTAGCAGGCCCTGACGCCCCACCACTGGTTTTGTATATGATACACCTTTTTTTATAGAATGAGCCGTAAACTGATGTTAAACTGGACTTTTTTTTGTATTTTCCTTAGAGATGTTTACAGTGAGTGTGTTTTGTAGCCCACTTGTTGGTTCTCTGGCTTTACATGTGTTGTACTTGTATGCAATTTTTGTAGTTGTTTGAATGTAAATGTGTATTCTTAGGTCTCTCTTTATCACAATGAGACTACCTTAAATATGCTACAATTACTGTATGAGCATAATACATTTACAAGTAATATTTGGAAGACATTACTTTTAAATGGCATATATTTATGTGGAGCTACATCATTTGATAGTCTTGAAAAAACAGTTCTGAATGCTGTCCAAAGGTGAATGACTAAGAAATCCAAGAATAAAAAATAAAAAAGTGTACTTTGATTTTTAAACAAGCCCTGAACCTCAAACCATGTGTACAGTTTCCTCAATATGCTCTCTCATCAGTCACACTTGACAGAAAGAGAAAACTGTGGCAATTAATGCTAATTCAGCATTTAATAATAAAGAGTAGAATGCCCTGCCCACACTCTGTGACGAAGCTCTCAGTAAAGTTCATGCTGATACATTATTAACACGAGGAACTTAGTAAAGGCCACGTTTGTTGATACTATAAATTAAAAAATAATAAAATGTCTGCCATGAATAAAGAAGACAATGGAGTGTGTTTTCAGTGGGATTGAAGGTTGTTATGTGTAACAAAGAAGAGAAAAAAAAGCAATATTGTTACTGAACACAAATACTGCAAAGTGTTTGTTGTCATTATCTGAAGCTACATGATTTTTAACGGTGTCTCTGATGGGAGAGACTTGTCCTGAAATACATGAAATTAATTAATGAAAACCTCCCAGACAAAGTAGTTGCAAGCCATTTTGAGTCTCCAACAGCATATATATGGTCACCTTCCCTTTCGCAATGCAAATCTAGAGATTAATATAATACACTGGCTCCTCCGAACATGATTAAATATTAACATTCCCACTTCTGTCAAATATTTTAAATTTTTCAAGGTTTTATAGTCTCTGTTTATGTTACTTCACATTAGCAGGAGGCCTGATGTACCAAAAGCAGTTAGTTTAGATTATAACACTTTATTAATCCCCAGTGGGGAAACTGCTTTTCCAACACAAACAGACAACAATAGACACAGTGCACAACAGACAAGAACCACATTACAAAGAATACATAACACCAGTTAAGCATCCCACTTCGAACACATGCTGGATAATCCAGTGTTTCCCCCACCGTTAGAATAGGGGGGCGCCCCCCTGAAGAAACCCCCCGCCCCCCTGTAATTTTCTCGATAGCGTCAGATCACATCGTCATTTAAGTTTCTCTTTCCTATAGAACAGGTCTACACCTTGTTCTGTTATTAAACTAACTAAACGGCCGTATTTTATTTATATTATCCACACTACAGCTTGTCATTTCTGTCTCTACATGGTCGCGTTAACACTTCTCCTCTGCTCTGCGTCGCGCACAGCAGAGTTCTGCCCCGATGCGTACAGACACGTGCGCGCGCACAGACAGGTGAGCACTGAGCACACAGCAGCGGACAGAGAGCGTCAACAAATATGTCGCGTGAAAAGCAGACCTATATCTGCGTTTTAAACGCTCCCAGGGTGAAGATGGCAACAGCAGCTCTCATGAGAGGAACAACCGGAGTTCTCCTCGCACCGGCGCAGCTCTCTGAACACGGAGCAGCTCTCCTGCTCAGGTGAAAGAGCCAAAGTGCTCGTGCCTTGTACCAACAATGAGCTGCTGCCTTCACATATTACAAAAGTACAAAGTACACGGACATAAAACTCAGTCATTAATAAATACAATAGAAATGCCTGTACTTTCGGGTAAATGTTTACGTTACGGCGTTAACAGGTTACGCTTGCGCATGCGCATCTCGACTTTTGGCATTTTGCCAGAAGTCTCCGTGACGTCCTTTCTGCTGCTGCGTCTCAAAACAGAAAACAGATCTCAGATCAATGTTGAGCATGAATTGTATCAAATCTACAACCCCGTTTATAAAGATGCGTAGATGCGCTCACTGCAGCCACTAATACAACCTGATGCTCACATCTCTGCAATCTTCCACAATGAGCTATTTAGTAGTAACTAAATATTAGTAATTTTTTTGCACAGATATACATTTATTTTCATTGTTCTAAGTGATTGCAATTTAAAAATAAAAAAAATTGTCTGATGGAGCAATCTGATTTACTTGAAAGTGATTGCAATTTTCTTTATTCTGTTATTTATAAAAGCACAGATGGAGTCACAAAATGAAGTTATTTATAGAAAAAGTTTGAGAACCACTACTTTAAGTGTTTTGTCGGTGTCGGCGGTGTCGGCGGTGTCGGCGGTGTCGGCGGTGTCGGCGGTGTCGGCGCCATCGCCGTCGCCCCCCCCCCCTGAAGCTGTAAACCTAGGGGAAACACTGTAATCCATTTTGATTTTGACAAGACGCAGTATTTAGTTCTCAGCATATTAATCGGAGGAGGATTTCATCCACATTGGTGTTATTAGTGTGTAAGGATGAAAATTAACTGAATTTAAACAGGTTATGTTCTCTCTGTTATTATCACACAATCATTTGGCACAGGAAACCATAATCGTCCCCCAACAGTATTCAGGACAACAGGTTGGAACTGCAATCAATTATACTGTAAGCCTAAATAAATGAATACTCATGACACTCTCCGATCTAGATATGGATTCCTATGGCTCACATAAATAATTTGTGACACAATTAGTAATTTAAATGTGTCTACATTCAGCCCATTAAATAAATAAGTGAACAAAAATAGCAACAATCCTACACTGTTGCTCCACTATCACTGTGTCCAGTTATGAGCTCAAGGACTATCCAACAGAACACATAAGAAACACCAGATTGCTTAAAGTTTAATGACAAATTAGTCAGATGATAATATTTAAACGTTTCAAATCATCTGTGGTCTTTTTTTGTTCAAGGGCCACTCTGCAGATGTTACACATGACTGACAGTGTACTCATTAGGAGTACTACTCAGCCTGTGAAAACAATTAAATATGTCATCTGTGGCTCTGGTGGGAGCTGAGAAAATTACCTTGACAATGTCATAATGATGTTATGGTTATCTCGGCTTGGGCTTGGAGATCAACAAATGTATGATGACAAGCTTGCTCTTGTCTTCATTATGCAGAAAGTGTCCACAGTGGGTTTTTACATAGAAACTGAAAGAAGCAGGGATGCCAACAGAAACGAGAAAGCAGCCGACTGCTGAAAATGCATCTTAGTAACCTGATGCTGTCTGCATGTCTCCAGCACTATAACAATACAGGAAACACAACTGGCAAATTTGTGTCACTGTTGTGTTCCTTATATTTGATGAAAGATTCACAGCGGCTCCAGCGATCACCACACTCAACATGTTTTGTCCACCTGTGCAGCTATAACACCCTACACAATCAGGGACTCACTTTTCTGGTCTGATCTCAACACTAATATTTAATTGAGAATGTTTTATGCAAAAATGTGGCGCTTTGATGTGTTGCAAACTGTAATTTATCTCGTTTCCAAAATGACTTTAATGTAGGCTCCCCTCCGTGTGGACCCAGATGCCCACGTCAACAGAGAGAGCAAGTAAATACTTCGGAGAAAATTCAAACAGTGTGCCGGTTGCATACTTTATGGACAAACAAGCCTTTGATCAGAAAAGTTTTTTTTGTTTATTGGAATGGCAATTTATAACACCACTCACAAACAGTGTTCCTATCCCTGTAAGATCACCACTGTGATGTATGTACAAACATACACATACACATACATGGAGACCGGCAGACACCACGGAAGATTAGAGTCCCTGTCGTCTTAGTTTGCCTTTCTCAACATCAGACAGCGCGACCTAAAGCCTGATGATCAGAAATAACCATGGGAGTGAAGATAGACGGAAGAAATGAGCAACGATCAAGAGATAGAGAGAGAGAGTCATCTGAAAGATAGCCCCCATCCTGCTTGTCATTGATTCAGTTGATTGGAGATTATTTTATGCGGACCCGAGTCTCTGTTCTGTTTTAGCTTACACTGGTTAGCAGGCATTGATGTCAGAACTGCTTTAAAATAAACAAAAAAACAGCAGCGCTGCATTATCCCACACAGCAGGGAATGCAAAATGATGTATCCCAGAATTAGGGAAAAAATATTTATAGACATCTGACCTCTGACTGAATACACCAGTCTGACATTTTGATGTTGTCAGTGTTGCTACATTACAGGCCTTTAACCACTGCAGGTCTGATATTTATAATGCTGATGTGAACATATCAGCCGTCACCCTCGTGTCACCTTAAACCTTTGACCTGCTGATAACTGCGGACCGCTTGCTTGGCTAAAAATATCTTTTCGCCAGTATTCCACTGGCCCCAGATTTGATATAAATGCCTGTTGTTGGCATTATATGCTTTCCTATTTTCTAATGCCAAATGGTATTCTATCTTTAAAGTGGATAATTTTGTGTTTCTTGCTTTCCGAATCTACCCGCTGATATGTTTTTGTCGGTATAAGCATTCATTATAATGGAGATACGATAAAAACAGGAATCTTTTCAAAGATGTTCTACTGCAAGTCTGCAAATCACTTTATTTTATTTTCAATAACAAAAGATAACACAGAGGAAAACAGAGATAATCTGTAGCTTTACATATATGGAGAGCATGTTGGCTGCTCAGAGCATATCAAATTATTTATGTGCAAAGAGTATCCCGTATGTGTGTGTGTGTGTAAATGTTGTGTATCCTACCTCTAAGTAGACGACCCAGGGCATAACCAGTGTGGCCACCAGGAGGTCAGCAACAGCCAGGCTGACAATCAGGTAGTTGGTGGTGGTCTGCAGCGCCTTCTCTCTGGACACAGCCATGCACACCAGCACATTGCCGAAGACGATGACGAAGATGAGCAGAGTAAGCAGCATGGCATAGTAGTTGTAAGGGTGCTTCTGCTCTTGATCCGTTTTGTTGAAGCCCCATGTTTCATTGTCATTGAAACTGTCATTGTAGGCATACTGGGTAAAGACATCCATTAGCTGTGAGTGACGAAGGCCAAGACGGGCCCTATAAAGACAAAGAGAGAAAACAGCATTTGATGTTGTATTCATGTGAATGTTCGCAGTTTCTGGAGAAAATAAAAACTATATCTTGGATAATCTGTATTCATGCACTAAATACTAGGCATTTGTCTATGAATCTCTTAAACCCTGCCAAACGTAGTACTGGGTGTATCTTTACTCTGAATTATAATAACATGATGTAGAAGGCATTAAAAGACTTCCCTCTGATAAAATGATAGCCATAAACATCCTTGAATGAACCATCAGTACTTTAAAAGTTCAAGACTTTATTGAACTGGCAGAAATCCAGTTCAGCTGCTGGCAAGTGCCCAACATATTGTGATATTAAGGCCATGTATTTCCCCCTATGCAGAATGCTCTCTTTTACAACTACTAAAGAAGCTGAAACACAACACAAGAACACACCCTCTTGTGACATGAGCATATGATGTGCGGCCATCACATGCTCATGTCACAGGAGGGTGTTTGTACACGTAAATGCGCTTCCCATTTTATATAAAAAAAATTTCAGGAAAAAAGGGGTGATACTCAAAAGAGAATTCAGACATTTTTTAATAAAAGTACCGTGTGGAGTTTTATTGTATACAAACTCAGTTGCATTTCAGACCAGTGCTGCACTTCAAAACCCATCGTGGAGGCAGAGGAAATATGCTAAGTGATTTTTAACTGGTTATTTACCGGTTTTGTTTATATATCGCATTCTTGTAGAGTCTGAGACACAAACAACATATTGCTCCATCGTGCTACTCGTGGACAGAATCATCACAGTGTGACTTAAAAGGGAAGTGTTACTGTTTATGGGCTTCAGCATAGTATCGCAAACGGGTTCGTATTGAAAAACAGCAATTAGTGCTTCCAATGTGCCAGATCTGATTTAAAAAAAACGACAACATATATAAACTCACAAAGAAATGCAAAAACAATGGAGCTGTCTTTTCATGTAATCCTTGTGTCGGCAGACAGACCCCCGTGACATCAAGATAGCCTCATTACTGGAAATGTGCCGAAAAAACAGAGCTTTTGTTTCATCAAAGTAATGAGTGCTGCTTGCACATTTATGATGTACATCAATTTGAAACTGCAGTAAATATTCAGTTTCCATGGTATGACTTGCATTGTTAGACAGAAAAAAGTATTGAAATAATATTTTTGCAAATGTGTCAAAGTAGCCACAATGCTCTATTATGCATTATTACTGTAAATCCTTTAAGGACCTTGGGACAGTCAATCCAACGGTGGGACACTTTATATTAAAGCTATTGCGACATGACATTCTACACATTTAATGCACTTCTGCTGCAGTCAATTGGCATTTTGTTTAAACATCATATATACTGTAAGGTTTATGACCACAGACTGGACATTTTGTCTGTTCATCCTTTCTTGAATACTTTGACACTAATCTCTATTAATTCTTAACATCACTGATGATATTTGACACTACATCCTGCTCTCTTAATTAACCACTTTTACTGTTTAGTAGGTAGACCACTGTTGCAAACTTAATGAAGTTATACGTCTCATCTTTTCAGAATAACATAACATTTTTACATGACCCTTAGCAGCGCAGCACGCTCATACCTGTCTAGATTCATGTTTACGTCATCCTACACTTCCTGCTCACTTACCCCATAATTGGTTCTCCAGTCTTTTAGGCTGCTGCTCCTGCTGACTGATCTACATCTAACTCCTTTTATCACTGCACCTAATTCCATTTCCACAACCAAACAAATATTTTCTTACCTTTGTAATTGTTTCTGTAGAATGTTTTTTTTTATTCTAGCTTGTTGTACTTATAAACTATAACTTTTATCTGTCTCTGTTACCACCTGCCTCTTGCCAAGAGAATTACTCTAGAAATCTGAACACAGTTGAGGACTGAATGAACGATAAGGGGATTCAGATTTCTTTGGACGCATTCTATGTCCAAACTGCACTTGGCACAAATGTCTTCGCACAAAAGGTGACATGTGAAGTCTTGCTTTGATTTGAACACACTCAATATCTTCTATTATTTAAATGGCCCCTCTGTGACCTGTACCTGATTATGATAAGTACATTTTATGTTCAGTCTCTCTCCACTGGCTACGTCCAAATGATACCATGGGCCGGGTTTTGAGTCATTTTCATGATGTTTAAGTATCAAGTATTGCAGTGGAAGCAAAGTCCAGGATGCTCCCTGGATCATGTGAATACTGTCCAGTATGGACATTCAAAAAGCTTTCGGCCACTGTAATAATTCTTTGTCTCCATTTGGGGGAGTGAAGAGATTGCCTCATAATGTGATTCCAATGTAAATGATGGGGGACAACATGTAGTCTTTGTTCTGTGTAAAAACACATTTTCTTCTCTTCAGCAGACTAAGTCAGACAAATCAAGAGGTTATCTTCCAAAGATCCAGTGCTTCAGTAGAAGATTTGAGATTTTCTGTGTGTTATTATTCTTCAGCCCTGTAAGAAAAGAGTCTTTGATAACAAAGGGAATTTTGTACTACAAGGGTAGTACGTTTGGACGAGATCCTCATTATTTGCCTATATCTCTTCACAGCCTTGTAGAGGAGGAATAATTAAAGTGCCAGAAAAAAAACTGTTGCAATACAAAAAACAGGAAGCTGAGCAGTGTTTTCGTTGTTTTAAAACATGCCTTTTTTTTTACCTTCAGGCAAAAAGGGACATACATCCAGGTTATGTTTTAGCCAATTTTGAAATATGAAGGTAGATGTCTGAAAACACACCCTACAGCTTTCTGTCACCTCTTTGAGTTTAATATGGAACCCCTGATCTGAGTGTTGCAGCAACGCTGCCTTTTTTTCATTTGTTACATTCATCTGGTTAACTGTTGACTTGTGAAGGTCAAATTCTTTAGAGATCCTTTTTGTGCCCTTTCCAGCCTAATATGAGCACACAGTGTTCTTATTCAGCGGTATGAACATATCTGATTGAAGGACCTCAAGGATTTTCAGAGCATGTTTCACTTGCTAAGGACAGATTATTTTGTGAATTTTTCAATACAGTCAGGTACATCTAACCTACACACATTTGAATGTCATTGCACTGGTTAGATTACTGTACACTTTCAAAAAGGTTTGCCCATTTGTTCTCCCCTTGACTGTGGATGTTAAGACCTGGAAAAAAAATTCTGCTGCTTTTTGTTCAGATTGTCATTACTGAGCATAGCCATGACAAGTGGCTCCATAACAGAAGAATGTACACAACTAGATACATACGGTACACTATGACACCAAAGACATTAAGCATGTTTGAGCCCAATAGATAGCTTGATTAATGATAACAGTTACCAGAGGAGGGCAGAAGAAAGCCTCAGTGGCAACAGAAGAATTATTTAGGCAGAAGCAGTGAGAGGAGAAAGAGAGGAAGTGGGTGAGGGAGGAGTGCTCCTTTTAAGATGTGTAAGCATTGCTCTGGGGTATCAGTCTGTGCGTGTACCCTGCAGATACCCTGTGCTGTCTAATCTCATTTATTTGCCTGGTCTACTTCCTTACTTACAGTACGTGAGACTATTCTCACTGCTGGCCCTGATAGCTGGTGCTTATCAACAGAAATCTCTGCTCTTTCCCTGCTGTCTTCAATATCTTCTATTATTTAAATGGCTCCTCTGTGACCTGTACCTGATTATGATTTTCATCATGTACTTCTTCTCCACAGATAAAACAGGGGTCAGGGACAACGCCCCAAAACAGGATGTTGCACAAGGAATCTTCAACAAAGTGGATAGCTTCCAAATACTAAAACATGAACTAGTGTCCCTGCTATTTAAAAGCATTGATACTCTAACAGGAATACCACTTGATCCCTACCTCCTTTACGCAGGCACGTGCAGTCCAGCTCGAGCCGCTGACGCTAATCCCTGATTGCCTTCCATGCAAAAACAGTCAGTTGTAATAGTTGAGGGCACCTGGTCGAGCCAGAGGCTCTGCACTGAAGGATTCAGCACAGGTCTTTGTGGGCAAGTGATTATTTCCCTTGTGACCTGGGCACCCCGTAATCAAATGTTTGTGTTTTGTTTCCCTTTTCATATTTATGTACAATTATAATGTTTTAGAAATCTCCTTCCAACCTTTCCGGGTAATGGGTATCACAATTACCCAATGTTTAACAATGACGAACGCAAAGCAAATATAACCGAATATAAAAATAAAAAAACATCAACAATGCAGCACACGTCTGAAGTCAGCACTGATTTGTCTGTATGTGGGTCATCGTGTCGTTGTCAAGGCTGTTGTTATGACGCTTGCAGCTCACTCTGACAAAATGCTAATGGTTAGCTGTCATGCCAAGGATAAATTCAATCTTTTCTAAAGAGCTCGAGGAGGCTTACTCCTTCCCTCATACAAAGGGACCAGAGGATGCTGTGGCCTGCCTGCTGCAATTCCTCCTCCAGCACCTGGACTCCCCAGGCACCTGTGTTAGGATTCTCCTTGTGGACCTCAGCTCTGCTTTTAACACCAACCAAAGGCTACACCATCTCAACACTTCAACCTGTCTGATCCATCTCGTGCATAAAGTCAGGGCACAATCACACCACTCCCCACGAACACCGGAGCACCATAGCGTTGTGTGCCCTTTCCTGTAGACACTTTATTGCACCAACCAGTCATCCATCACTGGTTACTCAAATACACAGATGACACAGCCATTCCTGCACTACTCCCCACTCTGCTCTGGACAACACGGTTGCACACTCTTCACCAATGTCAGCAAACCAAAGGAAGTAATAATTGGTCCTTCCTCACGTCAGCATCCCATCCTCATCGATAACCAAACAGTTGAAATGATTGACAGGTTCAAATCTCAGAGTGTCTTGACAATAGACTCTTCTTCTACCAGTGCACTAACGACATCCGTAAGTTCGAAGGACTGTATGTTTCCTCCCATCTCCACCTGTTGTCTCAAAGCATATCAGCCAATTTGAATGTTTTGTTCCACCTGCTTCTTCTACATGTTATCTGTAACTCGCATGCATAGCCAATGCTGCTGCAATGCATTACACACATTTCAACCTCAATAGAACAGGACATAACTCATTCACTCAATCACCACCTCAACCTACTGACCTTCAGGTGCAGGTACAAAGCAATGAGGTACAGAAGGGCTCGCTTTAGGAAAAGCCTGATCTGACTTAAACAGTAGGCACACATGTACTGCATGTGTACTGTTGTCTGTTATAGTGTGCTTTTGCATATACTTTATGTGTTTTTGTCTGCCATTTACAGTGATGTGGAGATGGATTTACTCTTGGGGACAATAAAGTATATGGGGTTTTCTCAAAAGGTAGGATTCTTCAATGGCTGAATTTCAAGGATGCCTCTTCATTAAATCAATGATGAGGATTCCTTTTAATTCTACCGAGGATTGAATCTCTCATCCAGAGGATTTTGAAGGATGCATGTCCTCCGCGCTCCTAAAATACCCACAATCCTATTTTGCGTGATGCATATTCTGTCGCCCAATTTGGCAATATAGGAACTATGGTAGTAAACCTTCAGTTATTTCTCCCCAGCAGTCTGCAAAAATATTGCCAATTCAGTTGCTAAACCTTCCCTCTACAAGGTCTAATTCAAAAGTTTGTTCCGACTTTCGTTGCAGGCTCGTTCAGCAAGCTATTAATAGTAGTGATACCGGCAACATCAGAGAGCACCAGCATATATTTTCCAACTTGGTGAATTAAGGCTTTATTTGTTGAAACAATGGAAATAGCTAACCAACATGAATACTCAAGGGTAATATCCACTGTTGATTACTTCAAAGCCTAGCACCTGGGTGTGCTTAGTTTTGAAGATTTTGACCAAGTAAAACATAAATACTTGGCCAGGAAAGCTAAATTCTTAGACAGAGGATGTCTGAGCAATTGGCCTTCTGCCAAGTCTGGTGTAATTTTGTCTGTGTGATTAGTTCATATTTCTGGGCCAGGCATGAAACAGGAACTTAAAGGAGCACACACCAAACTGATTAGAGATGAACTACGGCTCACAGCTTCAATAGGTCGCATTTGAGAGAATATAAGACATGTTCTGTTTTAGAAAAATCTTTCTTTACAACTACTTTAAGACACTAGTGGACGTTCAGGAACTCTACAACGACAGAACTAGTGAAGCAAACCAGAACCTTATCAGACCAGGAAGAGTAATTGTTTGTGCGCCAGTGCAATGGAGCAACAAGCTACCTCATGTAATTACAGAGGTGCCAAATCTGGACTTGAAGGCAAACTGAGGCTGTTCAATGCCTTTCCCAAATATAGTGATACATATTTGACAGTATTTTACATTTTATATTTTCTATGTATTTACTCTCACACTGCAAATTGACCTTTCCATATCTGCAAAGGTTTATGTGTTGCTGATCAATACCAGTTTCTCTATAATTATTTTTCTAGGTGCTTCTAGGTTTCTGCTTTGAAAGCACATATTTCACTTCGTGCTCCCTGCTTTCAAACAGAAATATGCACTTTGTGATTCTTAAACAAAGACGATGGGACTCAAAACAAGCTAACTCCATTTTGGTACATTATTCCTTGGCTTTGACTGTTTAACAACCTTTTTCCAGGAGTTGAGCATTTGTGGGGTAGATCAATGCTTCCAGTAGACTGAGAGCTGTAAAGTCGTAATGTGTAACACAATCTGACAATACAATTAGCTTGAATAACTGCTTAATGTTTGCATTTGCAAAAGTAAGGGCACAAAGGAATATATGTATGACTTATGTCTGCATCTGTGCAAGCTGATTGTATTGTCAAGTGTGTTTACACTTTATTTCAACATCTTCTTCAAATATAGTTTAAATAGCTCAATTGGATCTTTACATTTTCTTCATCTAATTAACAGACAAAGGCTAATGTTGCACAAATGTGGCTGATCACTCAAAACACAACACAACAGCCCAGACTTTGATACAGTACAGCAAAAACACAACACCCTACAGTGCATATTTAGAAGGATGGACTTGCAAAACTTTGTGATCATAAAAAAAAAAAAAAGAGCAATCTGGGCTACATGTATCTGTAACACGTGTGCAGATAAACCTTCTGAAGCAGCAAGGAAATAATTTGTTTAACTAACACTGGCTGGTTATGCATGATAAATAATAAATAACTTTCAGTATATTTACTACATAGGGCCAAAGCATGTTTAGCCTAGAGCTTAGAGAGTGGGAACAGGGTAACAAGTTTGGCATCAAATATCACTTTGGAACATA